>OMNN01098334.1:4755-17062 GCA_900302755.1 Chromis chromis
CCACAGCCAGGTGGGTGAGGTACACGGCGTTGGGCTTCCAGGTGTCCATGTGAAAGATGAACATCCACAGAGCCACAAAGTTCCCCATCAGGCCAAACATGAACTCTAAGATCAGAATCGGAGGCAAGACCTGGTCCAGGATGGGAGATTCGAAGGCGCAGCAAACTGTGTCTGTGAGATTCATCTTCTGTCCTGGTGACCACAGAGCTGCTGCTATATAACAACTCCATAAAGATATGCTGCACCCAGGTGACTTTTGCGGAAAGGTAATCATATAAACAGACAATCATGCAAATTCATTTAAATTTCAAACATGCAAAGTGGAGGGAGCATCTGTGGCCTGTTATCAGCAGGGAGGTTATATTGACCCAAAGGAGCTTGGAAACAACTGTAAATATAATGTCAGATGCAAAACAAAGTCATTTATCAGACTGGAAAGGGTTACAAAGTCATTGCGGAGTGGCTTGCCTACCAACTCTCGAAGTGCTCTCCAGGAGCACTTCGATATCTAATCCAGGAGGTCACAAAGAACCCAGACCCGCATCAAAAGACCTGCAGTCCTCACCGGCCTCAGTTAAGATCCGTCTACATGATTCCACAATAGGGAAGACCCTGGGCCAAAATGGCATCCATTGGAGAGTTGCAAGGCACAAACCACTACTGACCAAAAAGAACATAAAGGTTCGTCTGGCATTTGCAAAAAAATATATCTCGATGAGCCCCAAGACTTTTGGGATAACATCCTGTGGACTGATGAGTCAATGGTGGAACTTTTTGGAAGACATGGGTCCAGTTACATCTGGTGTAAAGCCAATACTGCATTCCACAAGAAGAACCTCATACCAACAGTGAAACATGGTGGTGGTGGTGTGATGGTTTGGGGCTGCTTTGCTTCCACAGGATCTGGATGACTTCACAAAGACCCAAAGCACACAAGCAAGTACTGGACTGGCTGAGTCAAAGACTTGAACTCAACTGAGATGCTGTGACAAGACCTTAAAAGGGCATCTAATGAGGCCGAATTAAAACTATTCTGCAGAGAAGAGAGGGCCAGAATTTAAAACATTTAACTGCAGTTGTTGCTTCCAAGGGTAGTCCAACCAGTTATTAGGGTGGCTGTAGCTCAGGTGGTAGAGCGGGTTATCCATTGATGGCAAGGTTGGTGGTTCGATCCCCGGTCCCCCCCCCAAATGCCGAAGTGTCCTTGGGCAAGACACTGAACCCCAAGTTGCTCCCAATGGCAGATTAGCACCTTGCATGGCAGCTCAGTCACCATTGGTGTGTGAATGGGTGAATGTGAAACACATTGTAAAGCGCCTTGGGTACTGCTAAGGTAGAAAAAGGCGCTATATATATATATGGCAAGCCGTTTAGGAAAATTATATATGGAATGAAAGTCTGAATATATATAATGAAACTCTTTTTTTTTTAAGATTTTTTTTTTGGCCTTTTATGCCTTTAAGTCAAAGCAGGAGAAAGTGGGGAAGGACATGCAGTAAATGCCCAAGGTTGGAATCAAACCCAGGACAGCAGCACTCAGGTCATGCGAAATAACCATTAGGCTATTGAGCACCTGTGGAATGAACTTTCATTCAATATATTCAGACTTTCATTCCATATATTCAGACTTTCATTAAATATATAATTTCCTAAACGGCTTGCCATATATATTTATAAGTTGCTGTTTTGCATGTATTACATGTGCAACACTTTATTCAAATAAGTGTGCAATAGAAATAAACTTGATTTAATTTGAAAAAATATTATATAATACTAAATTTAAGTCCAAGTAGTGCATAGTGGGCTGTAGTGCTCGCTCGTTGCAGTATTCTTTTGATGGGGAAGTGATTTTCTGATTTGTTTGTTCGTGAACATTACCTTCAGTAATTTTCGATTTTCTTCTCAGGCTTTGAATGCCTCACGTCAGTGTATGAACCAATCACAGAGCGTATCGGTTCTGCCGTAAAGTGTAACGTTGGTGGTCAGAATGAGGAGCTGTTAGCGTCGCTTTGTGGAGATATTAGTCCGTTTTATTACCGTTTAAAGCTGTTGTCAACGAAGACAGCTGCGGTAAGTTGATTGGTCCCTTGTTTTTTGGTGATACGTGTCATTCATACACGAGAAAACTACATACGAACAAAAATAATCGGCCGTGTTCTTTAGTCCGTTAGCTAGCCTCCTAGCAGCTAGCCACACAATGACGGAGTTCATGTCAAATACATATAATTGTAGGAGCTAAAGTGGTTTAAGCAGACCAGCTGCATATGAGAGCTTGGCAGTTAATGTAGTTGGTATATTTACTATACTAGTGAATGAAATATTTGGTGACAAAGGCCGTTGTGCCTTGAGAAAAGATATTTCTGACTAAATTACAGACATGTCACAGTAAAACATGAAAACACAGTTACAATGATATGGACGTTTTGCAATCATGAATATGAATTCATACCAGCAGCACAGTCCTGTCTCCTCAGTCACTTAATGAACTGTTATTAATTAGTTGATTACAAAAGTGGAGTTGAGCTACGTTTGTACAAGAGGTTCAAACTGCTGAACAATGTGAGACTAACCCAGAACCTGCAGCAAAAACAAAGAAACTAAAGGCTGAATGGACACAGTGTGATTCCTTAGGTGGATGTTCTGAGCAGAACAAGGACACTCTGACATAAGAGTCTTACATCTGCTTATCATATGTCATTCAGCAACTTTCTTCAGAGTTTTATTAATCAGTTGAGGGTTACATAAAAAAAATATTCATTCATTTATACTCTCTTCTTGTGTGTGGGACTACCTGCCCTTTACGTGTGTTGTTTTCTTTGTGTTTAGTTTTATTGTTATTATGTTCTTCAATTTACTATTCCAAGTCTGTGTTCCTCTGAAATAATGGCGTATTTTTTGACTGTGTTTCTTTCAGTCATCATGTCAAATCCTGCTCTGCTCGTCCTGTATGGGAGCCAGACGGGTACGGCCCAGGACACGGCACAGAGGATCATGCGGCAGGCGCAGAGAAGGCGGATGCAAGTTCAGGTGTTGCCTTTGGATAGCTACAATGTGGTAAGTGTGAAGTTTCTTTGTTTTATTTTTTAATTATTTATTTCATCTGGTTCAGTTTGTCACAACTCTTCACACAGCAGAGGGCAGTAGGGCTCTTCCAAATTCCTGAACTGTTCTCTGAGTACCTACCAAAAATCTGAATATTCGAACATTCTTTTGTTGTGGTGGTATCCGAATAATAAATTTGAGATTCAAATACTCGCTGTGATGTAGATGAGAACATGTTGCCAAATACAGAAGACGAAGTTGATTGACACCATTGTGTTTTCATATCTGTTGCTATTCAACACAAGTATGTTTGGTGGATATGCAGTTTTGTATTGCATTACTGGAATTACTTTTGTTTTATTTTGTGCAGTTAAATGTAGACCTCTTTCACAGCAGGTGTAAATAACAGCATTAAAGATTTCTGTATTCCATTTAGGTGAGCCACGTCCAGGTTTGATACTGAACGTGTTGGCTCACAGGACTCCTCTTGTTATATTTAATAGAACTGAGCCATCATTCATATTAATATGTCATCCTGTGTTTTTTTAATTTATTATTTGCAAAAAATGGGGAAAAAAAGCCTGCTGAAGCATTTCTGATTCACCGCTGTTAAAAATACTCTAAGCAGGCACAAAAAGTGACATGACCCACGCATTGCACTGACACGTTTTTCCTCTCATCAAACAGGCCAACCTGATCTCAGAGTCTCTGGTTGTCTTTGTTTGCTCCACCACTGGTCAAGGAGACCCTCCTGATAATATGAAGGTAATAACCCAGATAAACATGTGTCACAAAAGTCAGATAACAAAACAGGACATAAGGTAGGTAGTTTTTTTTGTTTTGGGTGACATGTCTCTTTAATATAATAATTGGTGTGAAGCAAAGATGTGCTCTTTTTTCTGGCAATTTTATAGTGTTTGTCCCAGTTAATGATTCTTAAACTAAAGAACAGTGATTTTAGTAGGGCTAGTTAATAAACTAGAGAAACAGGTGAGCTAACAAGCTAGCCAGTCAGGTTTTTCTGAAGAGGAAAAAATGATTCAAATATAGCAAAATACACTGCAATTAGAAAACCCATAAATGTGTATATGTCTGACATGTTTTTTCTTTTCGTACTTTCCTCAAAGAACTTCTGGAGGTTTCTCTTTAGGAAGTCTTTACCTGCTGGCTCTCTGGGTCGACTGGACTGTGCAGTGCTGGGCCTGGGGGACTCCTCCTATCCAAAGTCAGTCCTTTTCACAATTACAGATTTCACAACATACATTCAAAAGGCTTTTTGTAAATGTATCAACTGTTTTCTGATTTAGGTTCAATTTTGTGGCCAAGAAGCTTCATAAGCGCCTCCTGCAGCTGGGTGCCAGTGTCCTGCTGCCTGTAGGGCTGGCAGATGACCAACACGACCTGGGGTAAGTAACAACATGTCTGAAGATAGTGGAGAAACATGATCATCACATGTTATCAGCTACAGAGGATGCATTTTCATTTCATATATTTTATTTTGTTTTCTACAGGATTTTGATATAAATTTGCTCATGAAGTATAGGTCACATGCTGAAAGAAAAGACCAGCATTTTAGAAAAAATGGTTTATTTTCATTTCCAAACATCATATGGAGATCCTACTGGATAATTACATCTGTTATGATGTGAACATTTAATTTAATCGAGCCATCATCTCTGTTGCCTGTGTTTGCTCCACACACTGTGGCACCATCTTTAGATCCAGTCAAAGCCTCCTTCCCTCAAAACTACATACAGCAGCATGTGAGAGGATTATTATTTTTGGTGCAGACTCAGGCCCAATAGCACCACCATATGGACATTAATTTTCATACATGTTGGCTCATACCTACGGAAGAGTTTTAGGGCCACTCATGAGAAAAAATATAATAGGAGGCAGATTTTTTTTCGTCATGCACTTCAAGAATAAAGTCGAAATGTTGAGAATAAAGTCAAAATGTCTCCTCTGGTCCAAATTTGGACTTCCGGCATCAATAACTCATTAGTGATACGTTGTCAAAATATAAACGATGCCTCTTTCCCATCGTTGTAAGGTAGACAATGTGCTACAAGCCCAGTTTTATCAAAAGTAGATGTCTTTCAAGCTGCACAAATAACATTGGTGTCTATGTGCAGCTGGCTGTGAGACGAGTGAAGAGCGAAGAGAGACTCTACACAAATATTCAATAACTTCACTCTTATACACTGTAGTGTCTCCAAAATCACTGCAGCCTTCAACTGGCTCCTTTTTCCCTGTCCACTCTATTAAACAATATCTCAAAAATGAGGGCATCAGAGTGTGAGTTTGACATGACTGTTGTTTTACTGATGGGGTTTGTGCTGTGGAGATGTGTGTCTTGTAGATTTATCATTTTATAAGCACAGTAGAAAGGGGAAAGTAAATATGTTGAGAGAACTGTAATGTTATGCAACAGCTGGTCAGAGTTAAAGCAGGGTGCTGTGTTATGTTTGTTTGCCACAGGTCAGATGCTGTGATTGATCCATGGCTCGCATCACTTTGGGAGAAAGTGTTTGCTCTGTACCCATCTTTAGCTGAAGTGATCCCACTGAGAGAGGATGAACCGTGAGTGTCCACTGAATTCAACACAACATCTCATTCTGTGGTTGCACATTTTATTGTGCTTGTGTCCTCTAAAAGGCTAATGTTACCTCCTATTTGGCTTTTGTGTTTGGTGTGTGCTTTTTGTGACAGACTCCCTCCAACGTACACTTTCCACTTCTTGGATGATGTGAAACAGAAGACAGATGATAGACTCAGGATTTCTATGGAGCAAACTGTCTTCTCCCAGTCCCATCCCTTTCCTGCAAGACTGGTGTCCAATAAGAGAGTTACAGAGCTGTCACACTTTCAGGACGTGAGACACATCGAGTTTGACATCACAGGATCCAACATTGAGTAAGTAATCTCAAGCGTTCCCAGCCTCGTGTCAGAATGACCACCTGAGTCACTTCAATGAAACACGCAAAGAGACGGATGTCTTAATCAACCTGCTGAATATAACTCTACATAAAATCCACCCACTCTTGAGAACTCTTAAACAAGCCAGCACTGAATACAGTCCTGATGCTGTAGTATTACAAGATCAGATTCAGTGTGCACTACGTTTTGGTGTTTTTCAGAAGACATTTTCCACTTTTCACTCTAAAAATGTAGAGACTGATATATATTTTTTTCTCTTCTTTGAATACAAAATGAAAGTTGTATGCCTTCTTTGACTTGAGCCATCATGAGTTGTGATATTGTTGTGCAGGTTTGCTGCTGGTGATGTTGTTGTGATGCATCCTTGTAACTCACTAGAGGATGTAGAGCACTTCTGTCAGCTGCTGAGGTTAGATCCAGAGGCCCAGTTCACTCTCAGGCCCACAGACAACACTGCAGGTATGCACGCGTGTGTGTGTGTGTGTAGGTGTGTGTGTAGGTGTGTGTGTGTGTGTTGCAAATGTTTGTTTGAAACCATTGTATTGAGGACATTTCTGCACTGTGAGGACACTAATCCTCCAATGCATGCCTCAGATCATTAGTAACCCAGGAGTCTATAACACCCCGTCAAATTCATTTTTATTCAATCAAACACTCAGCTCCTTGGTTTTCCTCTAAATATGTGTTTTCACCATGAACTGGTGTTTTGACTAATTGTTTGCTGCATGAACATTACAGAGGGAAATGTCGTATTTTCAAGCCTGACCTGATGATGGCAGTGTTGTCTCACTAAACCATCATCTCATTCCAGTAATTGTATATCCTTGATTCCTTTCCTCAACTCCTCTCTTTGCATCTTGGTCCCTCCAACTAGTGATTGGAGCATAAGAGAAAGGAGTAGAAGTTACAGGCATTTAACAAAATGAGACGTTCTTGCGTTGGAGCCATCTGTCAGACTAAAGCAATGTCAATTAAATTTAATGTGTGGCACAGCTGCATCATCTGTCCATTGTTGTGTTATAATCTAACACTAATCTCTGTCACATAAGCAGTACAGTGTTCATGAAAATGAAGAGTATGTATTTACTTACAATTCAATTCCCATCATGGCAGAAGGTACAGATGTAATACATTTTTATTTTCTCTTAAAACACATGTATGGGCCGCCGTTTAGCTCACTGAGTTAAGGCGTTACCATGTGGACGCAGGTCGCCAGCAGCGGTCATGAGTTCGACTCCGGCTCAAGACCCTTTGCTGCATGTCACTCTCCTCTATACCCCCTTTCACCCTGTCTCTCTCTATCAATAAAAATGGGGGGGGAAACAAAGACTGATTTCAGGAGTAGAGTAGAGGAGGCTGAAATTAGTGAAATGAGATGAGCCCAATGATACAGAAATGAGTCTGTTAAGCGTATTTTCACAGTAGCATGATGCTGCAGTGATGCTGCACCACCTGGGCCAGCATTTGTTTGACATTGGAGAGGAGAAAATCAACCTGAGGCTAATGAGGAGGAGGAGGAATTATTCTTTGTGCCATTTATGGATGTGATCATGTAACAGCAGGGCCAGAGCATGACAATGCCAAAGCTATGATATGCTTTCTGAAGGGCCAAAATACATCCATTTGTCCCAAAGAAACAATCTCCGTCCAGGCGAGTATTGTAGCTCAGTTTCAGAAAAAATCTACCAACACACTTGTAAATGTGTGATTAGTGAGTGACTCATTTGAGTTTGCTCGGTGTTACTGTATGAGAAGTTATAGTGGACTGTTTTAATGTGCCGTAATGTTGTGCTCTAAAACAGGGGTTCTCAACCCTGGTCTTTGAGGCCCACTATCCTGCATGTTTTAGATGTTTCCCTCTTCCAACACACCTGATTCAAATGATCAGGCTTCTGCAGAGCTTGATGATGAACTGATCATTTGAATCAGGTGTGTTGGAAGAGGGAAACATCTAAAACATGCAGGATAGTGGCCCTCGAGGACCAGGGTTGAAAACCCCTGCTCTAAAAGGTTTGTAAGCAATATGATCTTGAATTGATTTTTGAATGTAACACTAACTTTCATTTGGAGTGGTGTTTGTGTCCAGCTGATGTTTTAACCCTTGTTTTTAGCCCTGGTTTGGTCTCCACCAACTCCTGAGAAAAATCTCTCTTGATGAAACGACCTGTCTTCTCAGTTCCAGCCAGGCTTCCTCAGCCCTGCACTGTGCGCCACCTGGTGGAGAGCTTCCTGGACATCGCCGCTGTGCCACGCCGCTCCTTCTTTGAGCTGCTGTCTACCTTCGCCACCAACGAGCTGGAGCAGGAGAAGCTGGCCGAATTCAGCTCAGCGGCAGGACAGGACGACCTGCACAGCTACTGCAACCGCCCACGACGCACGGCGCTAGAGGTGACGAGTCAGGGTTGGAGTCGGGCCTGGACTGCAATGAAACATGATATCCAACAGAATCACAGCTTCCACTATAAGCTTGTTTTTGATTCCTGTCTAAGAATTTTAGTTTCAATAACAAATACATTTTTTTCAGGGTTTTTTTTCTTTATAATTTTTTTTTTTTTTTAGCCATTTATGCCTTGATTGATAATATTGGATATACAATCAGGAAAGGGGGAAAGGAGAGGGAATGACATGTAACAAAAGCCTGGACTTCAAGGTCTGGAATCAAACTATGGACATTGCAATTATGTGGTAACCAGGCGCCATCCATCTGTGTGTTTTTTGTTAGTCCAAGAAGGAGTCAGACAAATCCTGCACATAGAGGCTTTAAATATATGAACCTTTCTTGTCATCTACTTATTAAGTGTGTTGTGCTCTTGTTTCTGCAGGTCTTGGCAGATTTCCCCCATACCACAGCAGAACTTAAAGCAGACTATCTCCTTGATCTTTTCCCTGAGATCCAGCCTCGCTCATTTTCCATCGCCTCCTCTCTCCAGGTAGCTCATCCTTCATAACAACTATTTAACTGCGCTGTCAAAAATCATATAATACAGAGATCATAATAAAGAATCTCTCTCTCAACAGGCTCATCCCAACAGGCTTCAGATCCTGGTAGCTGTGGTCCAGTACAAAACCAAGATGTTTAAACCACGGAGAGGCCTCTGCTCCACTTGGCTAGCCTCTTTGGACCCTGCACAAGGTATTTAACCACATCTTATCCTGGGAATGATTTCAAACACAGCGTTGGTCTTAATAAGTCAGTACTTGTTTGATATTTGTTTGAAAGTATCTAGTAGTTGTGCAGTTTTTTCAAAATAACAACTTTAAAAATTGACAATACTATATGATTATGAAGGAATAAAGATTAAAGTGTTTTACTAAACTGTGTTGCAGGAGAGGTGTATGTGCCTCTGTGGGTGAAGAAGGGAAGTCTAAAGTTCCCCAAAGAGAAGGACACCCCTGTGATAATGGTTGGACCTGGAACAGGAGTCGCACCCTTTAGGTCGGCCTTACAAGAGAGGATTGCTGAGGGAAAAACTGGTGAGGTGTTTGTCTCTGTTCCCTAAATGAATTCCTTCCCTTTACGTCAAATCACTCTCCTGACATTAGACTTGTGTGTTGAGAACTTCCTCATCTCTCTGCTCTTCAGCCAACGTCCTGTTCTTCGGCTGCCGCTCTGAATCCAAAGACTTCTACTTCAAGTCAGACTGGGAGGAGATGATGAAGGCTGGACATCTGGTCCTTTTCACTGCCTTCTCTCGAGACCAGGTCAGAAACACCATCCAACCCCCTGTTAGCAATCACAGCAAAGGATAGAAAGTCTAACACAGATACACAATACACAAACACTACGCTGCCATGCGAGTAATAAAATTAACTTTGGTGCAATACGAGAAATGAAAACACAAAAAGAGTGCAGCTGCAGCTGGAAGCTGTCATGTTCATTGTACAGAAAACCACTGAAAATCCAACTTACTGGAGAAAATGACAGTTTAAGCAGGGTGTTTAGCAAACTGCATCACAGTCCATTCACTAGTTGTTTATCTGAGGCCTGCATCCCTCCCAGCATGCACTGATGTCAAGGTTTTATTGATATTTTCTGGGAGACACCAAAGCCAGAACATGTTAAACTGTCCAGGTAAAAAGTACTAATTATTCATTCATTAAAAGAAATAATTCCACTTTATTTCAACAACATTGTTGGACAAAATGAATCATCAATTAAGTAAATGTTGTTAGATCCACTGAATATGTTCCACCACCACTGGGCTCTGTATTCTTTACATTTGACTGCGTATGCAAATGTAAATGAAACCTTGTATGTTGCATCTGTGGTTGAGACCTGGGTTGACAGAATACATAGTTTTGCATCGACGGTAGCACAGCAGTTATTTTTCCTTTTGTATTTTGAAAGATCAGTATATAAGATATTCAGCTCGCAGCTCATTTTTATCCAGCACTACCTGTTACTCTCTTGGCTTATAAAAATGAACATGAACGTTCTCGACAGTAGGGATATACTAAAAAATTATATTGTGATTATTTTTAGATAATAGTGCACCTCCTGTGGTTTGGATATTGTACTTGGCCATATTGTGATTTAGTATTACTTTGACTATTTTTTCATCCCTCGCTGATAGCAAGTTAGCTGTTGCTAATTAGCATTAATTCCTAACTAGATGGCAAAACAAAATGACACTTGGCTGTTGTGTGGTTACAGTGCTGCAACCAGTTTCTATAGACTGAACTTTTATTCACTGACATTCTGAGGGTTATTATATGTATCAAAGTCTGTAGGCAAATTTTAATGTCTGCACATTGACTCACTCAGACAAGTTGACACAAACCCTATCAAGCTGCCACAGTGGCAACAATCTTCCCTACAAATCCCATGATTCAATACTAACAGTGACCTTCTGCAGTGACTCCACATGCCTGCCTGCTCTAACCAGCACTGTAACTGTGGCTCTAGCTGTGTGGTCAGAAATGAAAACTGGCTGCATGTGTGTTTGTTCAGGAGGACAAGGTGTACGTACAGCACCGTGTGAGGGAGAACGCTGAGCTCCTGTGGGACTTGATTGCCAAAAAAAGTGCCTGTTTTTACATCGCTGGGTGAGTAGAAGGCACCGAAACTTCTCCTTAACTTCTTTCATATTCAAATCAGGCTATTCATTGCTATTGTTTGAGATCCCATCCATTCCTACATCATATTACCTTATCAGTATGAAGGGGTGTGTATGTGTATGTATGCGGGATGTTATTGAAATACTACATGTCTTATGTACTTTGCATGCATGCTGTGATTCACACTGCAGCAATTCTTCACAAGGTGGGTGTGAGATTCTGCACTGCTGAGTTACAGTCACTGTAGACCTATAATGCGCTATGGCACAACGTTATTTGTTAGTTGGTGTGTTTATATTTAATATCAAGCCCACACTGAAGCGTCAAACTACACAGCTGTGAACAAACGCTGTTGACCTTGTTTGTGTTCCCATGCAGCAACGCTAAAGAGATGCCAGCCAGCGTGTGTGACGCTCTGAAAGAGGTGTTCCAGCAGGAGGGAGGTGTGTCCGCAGAGGAGGCTGAGCAGATGCTGGTGGCCATGGAGAGGACGGGCCGATTTCAGAGTGAGACCTGGTCCTGATCACGTGGCCTCGGCCCAGTTCACCTTCAGCTGCTGTGGAGCCATTCATCAGACAACATCAGCATATTTAACCCTGGATTCTTCACCTTCTTGTAACAGCACATGTGACTAAATACCTCAAAGCTCCATTTACATTCGTTTGGAGCTTTCAACTGCATCTCTCAGCTTTTAGGTGTGTTTCCACTGCAGTTACTTTCTCCTGGGAACAGAACCTTGTTTTACCCACAAAAAAGGCCCTTGCCGGGTGGGGTCAGGGCTGAACACCACTGTGTAATCAAGTCAGCTGGCCACCATGGTTATATACCCAGCATTTTAAAAACCTAATTCAAAAAAGTGCTTTTACCAGTTGTTTGTGGCTAATAATAAGTTCAGGTTTTACATCTTTGCAGAGGCAACCAGCAGTTCTGCAGTTTAGACTGACAGTAAGTGTGTGGGAAGAAATGGTTGGACTGTTACATATATCAACATCCAATAGTTGTCTTTGTCTGGTGTTGTCACTGCAGGCTGTAAGAGGACATTTGCATTCATGATGCCACTGTAAAATCAGACAAAAAAACTTGCTGTAAGAAGTGCACTCTTGACCCTTGAATCAATTAAACATCCTAAACCAGTGGTTCTCAACTGGTGGGTCGGGACCCAAAAGTGGGTCGCGAAGCCCTTTTTAGAGGGTCGCAGAAGCATGGACCCCCCCAAAAAAAAGTAGTGGTATAAAGTATTTTATTTTAAAGGACGTATTTCTTATGA
>OMNN01098336.1:0-16252 GCA_900302755.1 Chromis chromis
ACCACATGGCAACAACATCAACCAATCAGGAACATCTTGAGGACCATGACAATGGCCCAACATGTTGATTTGACCTCCAAACTTCCTAGACCCCATTCTGATCAAGCATCAACAGGATGCAGTGGAACAAGTTGTATTGACAGAGGCCCCACAGCACAAGCCAGAGTACCCAAAGTATCCACTGCCAATGTCCTGGTGCCAGACCCCATAGGACACCCTGAGAGGTCCTCTTGTCGATGCCCAATGGTTCAGAGCATTTTTGGCCACATAAGGGGGACCAACACAATATTAGGCAGGTGGTCATAATTTTATGCCTGATTGGTGTATGTTGTATAGCTTCGATTTTGGTAATGAATGCTTATGCAAACCGAGCGAGAAAAGTGCAATTCTACCACACCAGTGGATAATCCACAACATACAGCTCCTGATTCATTTCACACAATGGTTGATGTATGGAGTTAATTTATTTCTAATCGGTTGCAGATCTAACTGGGGAGGAATAATAAAAAGTGATCATCCAAACTAGTCAGACCAGCCACATCAGTTAACGCTGACTTCAGCAGCGTTTGTACTTCTGACAAATTCATAATACCTCTTTGGTTTGCAGTGCACAGTAATCTCTCCTGCATGAGCAATTGGAGAAATATGCCATTGCATGATCAATTTTAAGATTGGGAGAATTTCTGTCAAAGAAAGACAGATAAGACGAGACTAAGACTGATAAGAAGGGAGGAGAAATCTCTGATCAGTCATGTGCAACTGCAACGGTGATAACTTCTCCGTGTCATTTGATTCATTTCGGCCATTAGAAATCAGGGTGTGACAGACCAAATTTACTATGACTGAAGAGTGTGTGAGGCCGAATGTGTTAGAGCCCAGAGTAATGTGCCTGTTGTTATCTATCAACCTACAGCACAATTAAAGATTTTCCAACCTCGAGACAGGGATTATACATCAGACATTAGACAAACCACGATAACCACCTTATCTCATGTATACAGTAGCTGTATTAAATCCATTGGCATATTTTTATTGATCAGCTGAAGGGAGGCTATCCCAATAACAACCAGAAAAAAAGTCTAGGTAAAAAAAATGCACTATACTGCTACACACTGCAGATTAAAGGTGAGGAAAACAATAAGTTGCACCTCATAAATGAGGACATCTAGTGAGAGAAGAAAAAGGAAGCAAAAAGAAACACTCTTTTCCCCCTGCTTGGTAGTGCTCTCATTTTGTGGTGATGTATTCAGCACGGTGATGTGATTGCGAAATCCCATCTCTTCTTCCAGACCCTATAAAAAGCAAGTATGATGGCGGCAATACTGATGTGTGACTGCATGGCCCTGAGCGCACCACCAGGTGAATGTCCCAGAAAAGCCAGAAAACACAATTTTGCTCTGAACTGGGGATTCTGTGGCCTCTTTCCGAGAAGGGAAGAAGAAAACCTACAATTTCATTCATGTCAGTGGAATTCCACACATATTTCCTTTTGGTTTAGAGGACAGAAGAATGAATCTGCTGGCTGCATAAAGCTAGAAATTAAGAAGGGTGCATCATTTTGACATATCAGAGTATTTTATTGTGTGAAATGGAAACTTAATTTTACAGTGTTTTACATCATACCTGTGTTTGAAATTTATTGGATTTGTTTTTCAAGGAGACAAATGCACACTGAGCGAACGGAAAAGAGACAGCGTGACAACACTGGGAGTGATTCCACAACAAAAGCTGCGCTGTGTAACCTTGAGATGAGCTGCTGGCACTGTGGGGGCCACAGGAGAATGAGGGTAATGCAACAATTAAAGAAAATAAAAGCATGAAACATCTAAAAGGGAGAACATGAGGGTTCAGATATGAATGTATAGATGTGTGGAGTCGGGTCACGGAGGGGACTGAGGGCTTGAATGGTACCCCTCATGAAAAAAAAATACTCTACACACCTCAATTAGTGGTACCTAGCAGGGCTCTAAAAGAAAACAGTCTGAAAGCAGTTGAAGTGGCTCAAGCGAGGAGAAGCTAAGAGAAAATCAAAGACATTTTTATGTAGAAGGAGCCTATATATGCTTTTATAGCCCAGCCTAGGTTTTTAGTTAGCGGGAGGGTCGTGTAATGCTTGGAGTAAACCTTGATACACGCTCTGAAAGCTTTTTACGATGACATGGAAAGTAGATTCTATCATACGAGTCTGTTCTAATAGGACCCACATTACTGCCATGGCAACAGAAACACCAAATATAAAATCGCAAAACAATACGAGAGGAGTATAATTGAGATCAGGAGAAGGGAAAAAAATGTTCCCTGGGTGAAGTGTATCATCTGAAGTAAAAGACTAGTTTGTGGTCTAAAGTGGGAGAGAGTTCTCCCCCAAAGGAGCTTATTATCCACATATAGACACATCACTTTCTTTTTGAATGACATGGAAGATTGGGGCTACAGCAGATCCCAGCTCTCTCACACACATGCACACACGCATAAAGACCGGTTTTAAAAGCCGGAACGCTGCAGAGACGGTTTCCACCATGTTTGACCACCCTGCTAATCAAGGATGATGAAGTGTCGGTGGCTCTCTGCTGCGGGAAACACATGTGCATATTCTTGGGTGTGTTTACGCCGGCACGTATGCATGTGTGAGTTTCCTAATTTTTTTTGAATCCTGCTTATTTCCTCACTGTAAATTGTTACTTGGCAGGAGGGGTTGGGTTTTGGTATGTTTTTCCTCTTTTCTCTTTTGTAGATTTAGCTTTCGCTGGAATGTCGGATCCACATTTTTATTGCATGTACGGGAACGGCTCCTTGGATAGATGACCTTAAATACAGTCTCTTTTGCTAAGGGATCAACAGGTACTTTCCCCGCTGGCTACGGGATATTTGTGTGCGGAGAAAGAACTGCTCTTGACCCAACAATTCAAATAGCTTGGTTTTGAGTTGATGCAGTTCGTCACAACTCAGGTCAGCGTAAACTCATACTATCATTATGACAAAGTTGTTCAAGATGCTGCGGTTTTTCTCACAGACTGTCTGAGTTACTGTTGCATGCAAGTGAGCAGTCATGTTAGTTTTAATTTTTTATATATTTGCCTCAAAATCAGCCTCCCGTGTGGTTCCATTCCAGCAAGTACACAGCCAGTGATGGAATTTTAAAGATTAGTATTAAGATTTTTCTCCTTGTTCATGCATGGAGGTAACCATCTGCTGCTCGGTGGTGGTCGATGTTGTACCGTTTCATTCTTTGTGGCTGGTGGATCCATCAGTCTGTGAACAGGAAGTGATCGACTCATGGCAACTGGAATAACGTTAGTGATGTATTTGCAGGGTACTGAACTCAGACAAGCCCTAAACCAGATTATGACCGACAGCTGAGTTACTCATGTAAACCTAAGGACGTGGGCGCATCCTCCTAAACTGAAATCTCAAAATGGAGGAGCGAGCATGCCTCTTAGAAAATTGAATGCGAGGGGGAGAAATTTCATTATTTTCATTAAATCAAATGGCTTATCAAAGCGACATGCCGTTAACCTAGCTTTCACATTGCCATGTAATCATCTAAAGTGAAGGAAATCTGATTTGTGCTTCGAATTTGATATTTCAAGCTTATTTTCCACACTGTTATGTACAAGTGAGCGGGATTAGTGTCATGTAGTGGTGAGATTCTTCTCTCTATATCTACAGCAGTTATGATGGGCAGACTGGGCTGCAAGGTGCGAGACTGGAGGGTGGTTCATGCCTGGCATCCCAGTGATGACAGGGCATTTTCCTGTCTGCCTCTTTTTTTTTCATTTTGTTTTTCTGTACGGATTAAATTTGGACAGTTTGTTGATGTTAATGTTGTTGTCCGTCTTCTGCCTTTGAAATGAAGTGTGGCTCGGATCCTGTCCTCCTGTGCT
This sequence comes from Chromis chromis, assembly GCA_900302755.1. Taxonomy (NCBI): domain Eukaryota; kingdom Metazoa; phylum Chordata; class Actinopteri; family Pomacentridae; genus Chromis; species Chromis chromis. The sequence goes on from OMNN01098336.1 coordinate 3,885, forward strand.
CGTCAGGGGGTGCAGCTGTAAGGTCATCAGCACGAGAGCTGCTCTTGCTCCGGCCAAAAAAAGCTGCCATCAGCCACTGTCACCATATTCAGGTTCGGGTGTGTTTTTGAAAAAAAAAAAAAAGATGTTTTGGCTTGACTTTCAGAGGTTTTTGGTACAATGTTTGTCATCATTGGTTTTAGGTGGATTAAAACTTATTTAGAAGGTTTTATTACATTATAGGCACATAGGCTAATGAGTTACTGTTTATGTTATGTTGTCTTTACTTTACTTTCACCTCTGTTCCCATGTCACAATCTGTAATCCGTGAATTGTCTGGATATGAAGGATCCACAGTGCAAAATGATATAATGTTGGCTTCTAAATAAATAGGTTGAGAGCACTCTCATCTCATTTTCTCCTCTCCTCTTGTACAGCAGTGAATGAATAAATAAATTCAGCCATAGCAGTAATATAGGGGAAGACTGCATTTCTGAATAAATGGATATTTAGCAATATTTTTAGCATACTTTTTTTTTTTTTTTTTTTGAACTGGTTGGGATTTTGCTTGGGTTGGTGGCCCACCAGGTCTGTACAAGTCTACAATGTTACAATGTTACAATTTCATTTGGAAGGCGCTTTTCTCCAAAGTGACGTACATCTGAGAAAGAACAACACAAGCAAAGATCTAGATAGAAGGCGAAAAAGACCAGGAAGAGCAGAAACTCTGCTTTAGGTCCTGATTGGCCACAATGCTGACAGACAGTGCTTGAGAAGTGCACAGTTTTAATAATAGGAATAACAACAACAACAACATCCATATGCAACGCTAATAGCATCATCATCATGCAAGGCTGATAGCATCATCAGCATCACTAAGTGCGTAAATATTCATAAAAGAGCTGGGTCTTTAGCTTTTTCTTAAACTCTAGGGGAAACACTGACGCTGTCTGAACCTAAATGACGCTGCCTTTCGGTTTTGCTTTTCTCTAATTCTTAAGTGAATAAATTGGTAGCTAGCATTGGAGGAGGTTGATGTTCAGATAGATTGTTAAGCAATTTTTCATGAATTTGATGCAAAATGATATATAGTTTGAAATTACTGGATGTATGACATGAAAGTAGATTAGTTAGCGAATGGCTTGTATAATGTGAAAATCGTGTACTTTTGTGCAGTGAGGTGGCTAAATGGTTAGCTACGGTGCCACACAGTGAGAATGTCCTATGTCCAAATCTCAGAGTGCCGTTTACATGTTCTCCCCATCTTCACATGGATTCCTTCCAGGTGCTGGAGTGACAATCTGTCCACGATATTTCCCAGCCTTTAGCCCAGTGCATGCTGGATCCGCTCCATGCCACCTGTGAATCGCAATAAGTGGGTGTAGAAAATGGATGAATGAACAATTAATTCCCTTGCACACCCCTATTAACCGTGAATGCAGTTTGAAAACGTATTACTCAATTTTTACTATTCTTCTACCTTCACTGCTTCCCTTTTTGTCTTCGAAACATCTCAGTTCAGTTGAGTCATCGGTTTCCATCAGGAGCCTCTCCACTTGTTTTATTGGAAATGTTGCATGCGTAATGGGCATTATTTGAAGACTAAAGGGTAACATTGCTCTAAGTGGCCAAAATAGAAATAAATGAACTGAAAACACCATTATCTAGCAGAGGAGATTAAAATCCTCATAGACCGTTAGGCCCAAAATAAAGCAGGGGAAAAAACCCCACTTTATTTGACTTTATTTCTTTCTGTATGCATTTAGTAATGGTGCACATAAACTGATTATTTCTCTGTAATCCTTTCAGGATTAGGGCTCTTTTAAGACTTGACTGTTTGTGATTATACCCCACGCAGTCAGCTCTGCCTTGCTCAGCCCAGAACATGTGTTTAAACACTTCATTGAGAGTTTCCATGCCCGCTCTGGCTTCCAAGATGAACTGCGATTCTGGGTTTTTAATGTCCCCCAATAAAAATTCACAGTAGTCCATTTATTTCAAATGCTGGTGTGTGTGATGTGTGCCACAGCACCGTGGTTAGATTGAGCAAGTTTCTTTTCTTTCTTTTTTTTTGCACGATACTTTCAATCCCTCCCAGGTGACCTAGAATTCAGTCAAATTTTTTTGTTCATGCCCACCAGGGGAAAAACTGCATGTTAATCTAAGGGGCCACACACACGCAGTTTCCTCTCCATTTAGTTTTTACTGTCTTCTTGTGCCCACGCTCCCCGCATCACCATATTCATGTTCATTGATTTGGCAATATTAACATGATGTCTGTAATAGAAAAGTCAAAGCTATCTAATAAAACCTGTCCCGTGATATCAGTCTGATCAATACTGTCGAGACAGTGGGATCACAGAGAAACCCTAAAACCAAACGGCTTTAATGGTGTTTAGGGAGAAATTACATCTAAGGGCACTTTGCCTTCTGCATATGGGTATAATTCATGATTATTACACTGCATCTTCAAATCATTTTAATCCACTGACTAAACGTGACACACGAATTATAAATGAGAAGATGAAGCCTTTTCTGTTATGCATCAGTAGATCAAAAAGATTTATAACCATGTGGATTCTCACTAATGCAGTCAAAAGTTAACTTTGTTATGCAATTGAAGTGATACCAATTTTTTTTTTTCTTTTGTCTTGCCTGCAATAAATAATAGGGTAAATTAGTATTGCTGTGCAGGGGTGAAATAAGGGGAAATCAATAAGGCTATTAAGAGTATTATTTAGAGGATGAAATGAATAATAGTCATACAGCTTTAGTGACCGAAGCCAGATGATATCATCGAGAGCCTGTTGACGTCAAGCTTCAGCTTCAGCAATATAAAAGCAATATAAGAGGCATGAACTGCAGTTTCTTTGTGTGTTCTGTTCATATTGTGAATGACTGAATAAAATTGTGCTCTTTATCACAAATCATGTCCTTCTTATCCATTTTTGACAAATAAGAATTATTACCATGACACCTGTTGCACCAAAGCTACACATTGTCGAATACATTTCACCGCGTGACATGTTGCCCGTAGAAGGACTTTGCTAATCTGAGCGTGGAGCCTGGTCAGTTTTAACCAAAGCCAAAGCCGTAATGTTCAGTGTCTCACATAATCCACATTACACAGCCCTCAGCAGAGCACACAGCTCATACGATGACAATAGGCTTGTTCAATTTCACTGAACATGGAAGGTCATACTGACTCGATTTAACTGCAGTGATACACAGTGGCCTTCTGAGGGGCCGGAAATCCACACGAGTGGTTATTTTATCATTTGTTATCTGGTTTCCGCAACAGAAGTGAGCCGTAACTTACTGTGTGCAAGAGGCTGAGCTAACGGTGTCATAATTTGGATTTCTTTTTTCCACCATGTGATCCACTGTAGGTCTGAGAGTGATGTTAAAGTTACTTCTGTTACCATACGAATGTAAAAAGCTGATGATACACAATAGCCCTGCACAGCTGTTGCCCAGCGATATGAATTCTGTAATGAACGCCGTAGAGCAGAAGGGACTGAGAGGGAAACGTGTGAGCACGCTAGGTTACATAGACAATATTACAGAAGCCGCCACTTGAATTCCGCCTCATCACACCACTTTGTAGCACTTAATTTTATTAGTCCATCATTTTCGAAGAATTTTCCTGGAAAGCATTATGCCATTTCTAAAAAGAAAATAGAGACAGTGTTTAATTGGTACGCTTCCAATTAATTAATTTCGGTTAATTCCTAGTGCATCCCAGAGAGTTGTTAAATCGGCGCACAGCATGTCAGCTGGATATCAAAAAATGTGAAATTTATCTACAGGCAAACAAACAATTGGCCATGTGTGATGAATAAAGTTGCAACTGATCAGTCGGTAATAAATGGGCTTAAATGGAACAGTTGTTCCACTGGAAACCAACATCTGCCAATAAAGTCGTTTTTGTTGTTGTTAATAACATCTTACATCATTTTTCTCATAAAATATTAAATGGCAATTTTTGGAGCTGTAAAATTATCACCCTTGCTTCATTCTAACATATTTCACACTGATATATTGTACTCCTGTATACTATAGTCTATTAATCTGATAAATGCAGGAAGAATCAGAAATGCATTCCCTATATTTGCCTAGTTTGCATGCTTGCTTCCTGTAGTTTTGCAGTGAACTGACTTTTCCTTCCACACGAATGTACAGTATATAGATCTATGAATCTCTACTACTGAAATGTTTTTGTCTGTGAAGTTGCAGGCAAAGTTTCCAGGTCTGTCTTCGGGGATTTATCCTTGAAATATTGTGTCTCTGATCTTCGCATACTGTAGTACACCCTCGGATCCTGGCATGGGTTTGTGGTTTTAGCTTCACATTACCACAGTTCGCTGTGCTTTTATCTGGAATTAGTAGCTAAGCCTACCTAAGAGGTGCCCACCCGCCTGCTTAAAGCATATCACACTGTACACCTTTGCTCTGTCATCATCCACCTACCCACCAAAACCCACAACCATCCCAACACATTCTTAGCCACTCACTCCAAAGCTCAAACACACACACATGCTGCAAGTGCACAGAAATCTACTACACAAGCATGCACACACACTTCACTCAACAGCTACATTCCAGGTGGGTTACCTAATTTAATTTTCTGCATCTAGTGGCTTGGGTCCCTTTTGTCCTTGACCCCGTTGCTGCCGGTCATCACCCCTGCCTGCCTGGACTATTTATAACCGGGCAGGAGAGGGACAACAACGCTCATGCCAAGTGCTAAATAAACCTTGACGCTAAACCTTAAATTACACCAAATCAACACACACGGGCGAGGATAGACACTCCATTGAGAGGGTAGTGAAGGAGGAGTGCTGTAGGTTAAACAGGATAAAATGTGGCTCTCACTCAAAAGAGAGTTTTGTGATGTTGACGCATCCAAACATTATCTCTTCATATGCTCATTTTAGTCAGATGAGGTCTATGAAAAGCTGAAAGCTGACAAGTGTCATTACGTGGAATTCCCTCATGAACAGCAAGTATATAGCTAAAAGGAAAATAAGCACATCCTTTCAGTGACTTTTTATGATGTTAATGCTGCCAACCTGGTCTAAGTTGTTTAGATTTAGGCACTCTTGTTGCCGTGCTCACATTGCATCATTGTGAAACATGGACATGACTAATCCTCCTACATCCCATCCCAGACTTTTGTTTCTGACCATAAGGTTATAGTCCTGACAGGTACTGAAGTGCACAGCATTAGCTCACACAGTGTATGCAAAATCCCTGTCATATCTGCTGCCCACACACCAAGCTGGGCCTACTGCACCTGTCAGATAACATCTGTTCATCTGTCCTCTGTCTTTCTGTGCACACTCTCTCGCTCCCTCTCCCCCAGTTACTCACTTATACAGTGTATATGGATTTAATTTGCGTCACTAGAACTGGGCTAGTTTTTAGAAAAGTCTATAAATTACACCTAATTTATCAAACATTACACCGTGTGCCGCCGTAGAAAAGGCAATCCAAGCCATCAAAATATTTGTGATGTGCTCTCTGTTTGCTTGTACTCGACATGAGTATGGCTTTCGGTAAACTAAATAATGCAGTGTGATATGACATGATAATTGCTCTGTTTCAACAACCTGCGTGGAGACATGCAAGAGCGTCCAGACATGAAATGCTGTTAATTAAATTTCCACAGTGGCAGGACGGGACCCCAGAAAAACAACAGTTGCCTTGCAGGATTTTATTTTTTTTACCTATAACATTTTCAGGTATTTCTTGCAGGATATAAAGCTTCATAATATAAATTGCATCCACTGTGTATTATGCATATATGTATGTACGTATATATATATATATATATTACAATGAATACTCTAAAGTCTTGTTAGTACTAGAAGGATATATATATATCTATATATGTGTAGCATTGTCCTTGCCATATAAATGACCTAAATATTGCACTCATCCACATGTGCTTGATGTATCTTACTTGACATTCAAACAGCCTATCAAGATAACACACATCGAGCCTTCAGTAATAAAAAAAATATATACCGTAAATGTATTCAGCTTTTATACTGCACGTATCTGCTCCTTGACTGTGCCACTTCACTCTCACTGTGATATCAGTGTCTGCAGTGCCTACAGTTGGAGAGTGTGTTGGTGTACTTACCATCCCTACAGCTGATGGATGACTTTGCTATTTCAGCATACACTCGTGTAGTATTTGTAACTCATGTGAGGCCATGCATAAATGCCACAGATTTGTATCAGTGTACACTGTATTTCTACCCCCAAAGCATGCCGACCTACCATGTGTGAAAGCAGATCGGCTGGTACAACTCGTGTACTTTGGCAGTAAAAACAGGCAATGAAGGTCGTATTTGGATGTTGACCTTGTGACCCCTGACATTTAGGACTGTCCCCCAGCAGTAATACAGGAGCGCTTAGCAGTTCAGACTAAAAAGTCAGGGGTCAGCAATGGTGGAAGTCACGTTAGGATCTGACTGAAATTGCAGTTGTTTGTGTTTCAAATGTCTCAAAATATAAGTTAAACATTCTACAATGTTAACCTAAACATTTAGATTTTATGTGTGTACTCCCTGTAATGTTAAGCATAATGTGAATTGAGCTGAGTCATGCAGTCTAATGCGGCCTTTCTGTTAAAATATCATTAAATATAAATGAGAGACTAATATTAGAAAACTTATCACCAGAAAATCCAATGTGTGTGCTGTATGTGTGTGTAAAAGAGAGGATATTCATGTGTGTGTCTGTATGTGTGTGTGTTTAAAAGAGAGGATATGCATATGTGTCTGTGTCTGTATGTGTGTGTAGGTGATAAAGACTGAGAGAGGACAGCAGGGACGAACAGAGAAAGGCGGAAGTTAGAGGGGTCATTTGCATGATCTTTGGAAATATTGCCATAGCCTCGGGCTTTCACTAAGAATACCGAGCTTAGAGAAAACTGAGTTATTTCCCATACTGCCTGTTCACTCTGCTAGTTCAAGATAAATAAATGCATTTTCCATGGTGCATTTAAACAACCATATAAGGTAGTACTCCTGCAATTAGCTCTGGCTTTTCCCTTAATTAATGTCGTTCAGTAACACTTCAGAATAATGACAGTTAATGAGATCCGGTAGTAAGGAACATGATTCCTAATGCATAATTTGGACAGTATTACCATAACTGAATCATTTTATTTTTTTATTACAGACCCACAGTGGCCCCAAAAAATTATGTGTGCAGTTAAACTTTCCGTGAAGGTTATAAAATGTTAGATAAGCTTGTATTATATCCATAGAAAAACATATGTAGTGCAACTCTGAACATGTTGCTTTAAAGTATTTGGACTTGTTTTAATTGTCAAATTTATTCTTGTAATGTGATACAGTCACCTGTGGTTACTCTGCTAGGGATAACTGCATGGACTTAAAGGACCAGTGTGTGTGATTTAGGGGGATGTATTATTAGGAATGGAATATAGTATTCATAATTGTTAAATGTTTTAATTTGTGTATCACCTGTATCTACACTGATCAGCTACAACATTATGACCACTGACAGGTGAAGTGAATAACATTGATCATACTGGTACTATGTGGTGTTCTGCTGGAAAACCTTGGATTTTGGCATCTGTGTTGAGACTTAGACACCCAAATAAACATTGTCCCAGAACAAGCACACTCCCTCATGCAAATGGCAATCCCAGATGTCACTGACCTACCCACCACCCCCCACCACATGGCAAAAACATCAAACAATCAGGAACATCTTGAGGAACATGACAACAGCCCAAGATGTTGATTTAATCTCCAAACTTCCTAGACCACATTCTGATCAAGCATCAACAAGATGCAGTGGAAAAAGTTTGATTGACAGAGGCCCCACTGCACAAGCCAGAGTACCTAAACGATCCACTGCCAACGTCCTGGTGCCAGACCCCATAGGACACCCTGAGAGGACTCTTGTCCATGCCCAATGGTTCAGAGCATTTTTGACCACACTTACTTGCAAAATTACTTAAAGTTTATCTGTTAGCATCTAAAAGTGCCGCATGTTTCTATGTAATAAAATATTTGAGGATTATTTGAGCTGAATCTTGTTGCATTTTTTTTTATTGTCTTGATGTCTCGTTTTCAGACTGAACCTTCAGTTTATACCTGGGTTAATGAAAAGCTGGAACACTACATTGTGCTGCACGCTAATCTGATCTCAGACACGTTGCGTTCTCCTTTGAAATACAATATGATGCTATCAACAGCAGGAGTGATAATCCACCTGAAGACACATTTGCCGAAATGGAGGCTTCGGAGAAACTGTGAATGAGTGACGTGATATATTGTCAGAGGAGGGAAGTCTTGAATTAAGAATCAGATTAAAGTTATGGTAAGCTTTATGAATAATGCAGGAAGTGTTCATTTCCCGGGAAGTGAACTGTAAAACATACTCCTCTTGCCAAGTCTCCCTGCTCTCAGTGCTCTCTACATTTCATCCACACCAGCAATGATGGATGGCGTTTTAAAGTAAACTAATTAAGCCTGAAAAGGAAAATGAATTGTGACAATATTTCATCCCATCAACATCATAATGTCACGAGTGTCAGACTATTTCCAGCCATCAAAAAATTAAAAGCATAAATCAAAGGTTATGGAGGCAACAGAAAAAAAGGAGACTGGGTTTGAAAGTTATTGTTTTACCAGAATGACAAAATCATTAGAATCTAATTTATGACCCTGGGGCAAAGACTTCTATGATCTAGTGTTGACATGTCAGTGTAATATCCCTGTCACTTTTGCCTCATTCGCTCAATGGGCACTGGCAGGAAATGCTCTCGTTTCAATGGCACACTTACTCTGAGTGGAAGGAGCTGCTTGGGAGATGACAAGGCCCCAATGGCAAAGCTGGTGAATTGGGACTCTCAATTTCCACAGCAGTACCACACAAATATCACTGATCCATTCTGTAAGGGTGGAAGGAGATAGATGTGCAGGGTATAATTCTGACTCTGATATCTGATTTCCGCTATTGACAGGGATAATTAAATTCTGCAGCCGTAAAAATGACAAGATCCTGACTTGTGTCCGCACTCTTCATGCCACGATCGAGCAATGTCGGCTCCACAAATGGAAAAGCAACTCTCCAATCAACACTTTCATTCTATGCTACTAAAAAAATCAACACTTACTCCCAGTGGGATATGTGTCATGCCAAATTTTATTGAAACCATTTGACACTTGACAAACTAATTTGTGTTTACTGTAACAAGTTTTGTGTCTTGGTTTGTTCCAAGCAACCGAAACCCACCCACCGTTCATGCTCTAGCTAGTGTTCTATTAGTCTCACCGCTCGTACTTCTGGGTTTTGCATTCATTATTCACAGCTCCATGTGAAATTAGCTGTCACTTCACATGAGGAAATCTTCATTTCTGCATGTGTGAATGCTTAGCGTAACACGTCGGACGTGGTGTGAAATGCGGTGTGAAAACCTGCTGCTTTCGTAGCATCTTTCTTTCATCGCATGCTCTTTCATAGCATCTGACTTCCTACATGCTGAAAACAATCTATGCGAGTTTTGCCGAGAAGTAGCAGCTCCCGTCCTTGTCGACGGGGTTTGAAAATGAGGCTACAGTATAAGACACACAGGCTCGATGCATAAAACATACAGTCACTCAAACATGTGGTCCTCAGCGTCAGTCCTCACCTTCCACCGGCACCTCTTTCAATCTCCGTCTCATCTGCCTTGAAGTTGACATTTTGTAGTGGCATCACATCTTTCCATAATCCTCCTCTGGATTGGCTTCAGCCCCTCATCTCTCAGCCCTGAAGGTCAACATGTGATAGGCATAAGTAAAAGAAAATGACCTGCGTGGAACACAACGCAGTGACCTCCACATAAGCTGAGGGTAACCTAGGTTGGATGTATACAAAGACGGGCAGATGGAGCGCCTTTACGACCATCTGCACATAATTTCCCTCGAACATCTTTGTAGCGTTTTACCTCATTGTTTACAGGATGCTGCTTTCTAGTATTTAGATTCTTACACCGATGATTGATCTGCGTGATTTGCACCTGATTTATTGAGTGGAAACTACAATCTGCAACTCGTTTATGCATTCAGCAAGATCAAGATTTGGAGTTTTCTGTTGTCTTTGAGGCAGTGACTCTCAAAGTGGAATGAAAGAAACTATATTTTGGTGGGTATTGATCAAAACACAGCTGAGATAAATTGCACCTGCTTTGACACAAACAGGGTGTTTCAAATAAATATGTTTTCTGATAAATCTTCTGTAAAACAGTGTGCTGGTGCTTTATTTCGAAGAGGATTTTTTTTCAGTACCCAGCATTTTCTCATTTATTTTCATTTTTCTATCTCTCTCTGTAATTATTTTTATTCTTTCTGAACTTACTCTTAAAACATGTTAAACCTGTCAGAATCCCTTACTCCTGACCTTGGATTCTCTTCTAACTTTCCGACTGAGTAACACTGTGACATTCCACAGTGTGACTTAGACTCTGAAATGTATTCAGCTTATCAGTTATTTCTGGCATAAGCAGCCACCTCCCCAACTCCCTCTCAATAAATATGGGGTTGACTAAGTTGATATGCCTTGGAGGCGTTTTAAATATTCCCCCAAAAAATATCTATTCATAAAGCGGGGCAACGTAATTGGGTGATTTATGACCTTTTCACACCACTGAAGCGATTAACTGAAGACATCATTCAGAGCTGTCAGTCAAACTGATTGTTCACATGGAAACGAAACACCATGCAGCCAATAAGTGAGCCAGCTGACTCGAGAATGATGCCTTCAAAAGCCTTTCACTGAAGTGGCCTCTTCAGTACTGTCAGTTGAGCTGTAATTGTGTTAAGATAAATTTTCTTCTATCAGAAAGCTGCGCTGGTGAAAAGGAAAACAGAATCAAAGGCGCAGGTAAATCTGGGCATTTTTCTGCATTCATGCTGCCATCTCGGGGGGGTTGACGCAGTTTCAGCTGAACAACATCTCATCCCGGTTGCTCACCTCTCACTCACTGCTGGTCACAGACCTCGACTATGATCATAGCATAATAGTACATCTGGGACACATCTTCACATAAAGCTATCATTATCCCAGATTTAATGATCAGGCACCGTGATTTGTCTTTATTGGTCTTCCTAGACACACACACCTGCATCTCCAGAGCTTTCTTTGGTAATAACACCAGGAAGAACAACTTGACACTAATTGGCTCATCATGTCAAGTGTGTTCATGCATAAAGCATTTTTTTTTTCTTCTTCTGATGCTTCGGGAAAAAAAAGCATCAGCCTTGGAAAAAAAGATGAGATTGGATAGAATTGCATCCTAGATGAGATATCAACACGTTTTATTCCAGCCTACAGAACGTTGTCTACATAATCTCCACTGAAATCCAATGAAAAAGCCTTTAATACTGAAGACATACTGGCAGCATAACATTCCTCCAAGAATCCAAGCTGCGTTTATTTTATATAACTCTTCACCAAATCCAACTGTTTATGTTTAACCCTTAAACAAAGCGCTGCTTTTATATTCTGTAAAGTCAGATTACACTGATCCTCGTAACATTTCTGGATTCCAATTGGCTTATAAGTGAGCCCCCCCCCCCCTTTGGTCCTTAGGGCTTGGTGACTCTCAGTCTAATTACCAGAGATAATGGAAGGTGAAGTTAAATGGCGCTGATGGGGTCCAGCAGAAGGTTATTAGGTGTCCTCATTAGTGCCCAACTGAAGTGAAAGGAGGTTTAAGGTCTTATTCTGATCCTGATGGATAGTGTTCCTCTCAGTCTGTCTTTCGACGGTGTGATTTCACAGCGTAGACAGCCAGGCAGAGACACGGATAGGGAGAACCCTAAAGAGTGTGTGTTTGCGTGCGTGATAGAATCTAATTTGTCACATGATGAGACATGGTTCTGCTTGAGTGTCGGAGGAATATGTTCATTTTCTGTATTAGTTACAGTAGGGGTGTTTAATGCAGTAAACATCCTTAATGCGGCGACAAATTTGACAGTGCTTGTGATTACAAAGCCGTGATCCCAGCACATTGCACTTTCACGACTTTGTAAAAAGGGTCAAAGGGGAGGAAAAACAGCAGCACAGTCATCAAAGCAATGTATTTCTGTTTTATTGTATTACTCATAGTTGCTCAGACACGTGTATATACAAATACAGATAATTTTTTGTCAAATTTTTTTTCGTCATTTATATACTGTAAAAGAGCAGGTTGGAAACATTCCCCACTGATGGCAAAGTGGGAGCGGGGTTCAAAGGTCAAGGAAGAAGGGGCAGCAGGTGGTGTGGTTGGGAGGGGGGGAGGTTATACAAGCACAACAAGAATGAGACAGGACATAAAATGAACAAGTGGCTCATCAGCAAGTGGGGGGGGGGGG
>OMNN01098343.1:0-11809 GCA_900302755.1 Chromis chromis
GACACCCAAATAAACATGGTCCCAGAACAAGCACACTCCCTCATGCAAATGGAAATCCCAAATGTCACTGGCCTACCCCTGCAGGAAAATGCACCCCACCACATGGCAAAAACATCAAACAATCAGGAACATCTTGAGGAACATGACAATGGCCCAAGATGTTGATTTGACCTCCAAACTTCCTAGACCCCATTCTGATCAAGCATCAACAGGATGCAGTGGAACAAGTTTGATTGACAGAGGCCCCACTGCACAAGCCAGAGTACCCAAAGGATCCACTGCCAACGTCCTGGTGCCAGACCCCATAAGACACCCTGAGAGGTCCTCTTGTCCATGCCCAATGGTTCAGAGGATTTTTGACCACATAAGGGGGACCAACACAATATTAGGCAGGTGGTCATAATGTTATGCCTGACTGGTGTATAGACTACCTACACTATTAGAAAATCAGAATATAAACTCTAAGTAAATAACCTGACTGCAGTATATGTTTATTCGACTCATTCTGGTAAAGGATGATTCCACTTTATTCCAACCTGCTGTACCGTGTAAACAAACATGGATGAATATGCAGAGCAGTGAAAAGCCTGTTCCAGGTGGCTAATTTCTCCATTTACTCTTAAAAAACAACCTTTTAAAATGACTCATGTAAAAAATCAGAGCTTTTTCTGCAGAGAGCTTGTGCGAGTTGCCCCAATGTTTTTATGTGACTCCTCATTAGCATGATGCATGGAGCCACCTTAATGGGAAATACGCCAACTTGAAATATTCTGGTAATAAACTTTAAATCTCTGACGAGTCGCAGCACTGCATCATGTTGATGATCAAAAATAATTTTCACTGGCACAAGACCTTGGAATATCTGAATTAATAACACTACTATACGAACAAGCAATGTCCTCCCTTTTAATTTTGAAGCAATTACTTTAGTAAAGGTCAAAACACATATAAAAAATGTTGCGTACTTGTAGTAAAATGCAATGTATGTTCTTAAATCATACTTATGACCCAATATAATTCACTATTTGTGCAGCAGAAAGCCACCAAAACTTCGAGTGAGTTGGGTTGGTCCTGTGTTTGTTGCCTTTTCTGGCACAAAATCACTTTGAGCCTTTTTACAATCATCTGTATTGGCTTCATTAGAATCTGTCAATTAAGGTTTGGTGAGCTGCACACTAATTAGATTTACAGCATACTAAGCGTACGCCTGGACACCAGAGAAGTCGATAGCGGTGCAGGAGTGTTTTTAAAAAAAGTGTTTTTTGGGGGCATTAAACAGAGTAGCCATTAATAATAATAGCGGCTGGCCAGCAGGGATGGAGTGTTCCTTGAAATCTGGCTCCCAACATCATTGAAGCTTAATTCAATGTGACTACAAAATGACTCGTAAGGTATATAATTAAAGATAAAGTAGTTTATGCTCTATATAACATTTAATGTGATAGAAAGCTCTTGATTCTGAGTTTTGTTGAGCCATCTGTCCACTCTGGCTCCGTCACATCTCCTGAGTTTCACATAAAGCCCAGATTGTTTTGGTTTGTCAGTTCTGATAACACAGATAAAGTGTCTAAAAGCTGTGTGAAGGTGGTGTTTATTCTAGCTTTCAGCACCAGCCATCTATTATTTGATTATGTGTTAATATAAAAGAAAAAAAGCCTAATGCGTCTTTAATATTAACTCCTGTTTTTGTATTTTCCTCTCACTATTCAAGCCTTTTGCTGCTTCTAGCTTTCCTCGACCAGTTTCTATTATATCAGTGTCTGGATAAGTGCTATATCTCACTCAGCCTGCCACGGCCATTTACAACCTGTGGGCGAACATTTACCAACACTTAAAACTATTCTTGGACTTGTTTCTGCTGTAGCATATTTCCACCGACATAATGACTTCCATTTACCAAAATTACTTCCAAGAGAATTAGAAAAAATAACTAGAATTTGAGCGTATTTCGATTCTGCTTGTATCACAGGGGAAATATGGTTTGCAGACAGGATTAACACTAATGAAGCAGTAAATGTCCACTGTTATGTAGGCATCGATTGTCTGTAACAATTAAAGCTGCAGTATTTGTTTTAGTCTCTGGGACACATTACTATGATTTCCTCAAGTCCCTGCTTTTATTTTTGCTAATATCATGATCAGGATACACCTCATGCATCAAAAAATATAACACAATATAACACTCAAAAGTGATTTTTACCATCTCCACATGCCTTGTGCTTCCATAGATGTATTATTTAATTGGAAAACCTCACACTTTACCACAGATGGTGTTTATTTAAAGCATAATCGTGATTGTTTTCTCACCTTTACTACATTTATAATGCCGACTGCAAGAAAAAAGCTCCTCTAAATCTTAATCAAATAGTCATTTAAACCCAAATTTCAGTTGTTTCCATAAACCATAATCAAATCAATTTTTTTAACAGCAACTTTTTTGTGGTTTAGGAAGACAGAGACAAACGTCCTTCTGCAAAAAATCTGTATCAGATCAGAAAATATGTATGGCCAAGCAGTTTTTAATGGACAAAAGAGCCCGTCTGTCATTCCAGTATTGACACTAATGGCACCATTTAAGGATTCTAGGAGAAGGAGGCCTAAAAAGTCAAAGAGGCTCTTCACTCAACTCCAGCAGCTTTCAGGGGCTGGTGATCAATCAGAAGAGGCTGACAAAAATGGACGAAGAGCAAGCAGGCAAAAATGAGGTTCAGCCAAGGTCAGAATCCATCAGAGCGAGAAACAGGGGAAAAAAATGGAACACTATCAGTGCAAAGATGGTTGGGCAACTGACAAGTGTTAAAGGGTTGGTATATGTACACTGGAGAGGTGATGAGGGATTGATGCAGGAGATGATGCAGGAGGCAGAAACACAAACTGCAGGGGCGGTGGGAGTGGCTGGAGGTGAAACAACAGTGATGTTACTGACAGGGAAAGTAATAGAAAGTGGACGACTGAATGAAGGAAATAGCCTTTTGGGAGGGAAAGTGTACACAGGTTGAAGCAGCTGTAGGGTCTCTCCAAGTTTGTGAAGCACTGAAAAGTATTATCCTGTAGAAGAAACTTGTTTTATGCTTGTCCTTCAAAGTTCACACAAAGGTTCTTGGTACTAGTGGAGCAGTTTCTATTCTTATGACATTCAATAGAGGACTGAAAGTGGACTCTAAAAGGATGCGGCTGCCCTCTTATCATTTTGTACATCCTCGATTTCTTTCCTCACCTCCTCTCCTCCCACCTGAGATTTGAAAAACAGAGAAAGTGAGGAAGAAACACGAGGAGAGAAGAGTCGAAGCAACAAGTATCTAACAAAATAAGACATCCTTTCTTTGGAGCTGTTGCGACATAAATTGAATATGATGTGTGCCATTGTATTCATGATATCCAGTGTTCATGATAACTTACATCAAATATTTGCATTTAATTAAATTCACAATGTGGCATAATGACATTAAAAAGTATTGATGTCATTTTTTTTTAAAAATGTATAAAACACACACACGTCATGAACTATAAATGAAGTGTGATGCACAAGAGAGTACATGATGGATATAGGATATAATTGAGTGCAGTCTTTGTATTTTCCAGCTTTGTGTTTTCTACATTATGGTTGGAAAAAAAGTAAAAGGATACATCTGTGCATCCTCACAGCTCCTCCATCAAACCTCCTTTCTTCTCGCTCCTCGAGATGCATTCTAGTGAGATCAGTGAAAGATCAATTTCCCTGGAAGGAGGACGGACGTGGCGAAGTGGCAACAACAAGCTGGCAGCTGTTTGCTATATGGCTGCCATGTCACCTCACTAATTTATTGTAGTGTGTGTGTGGGTGTGTGTGGGTGTTGTATGTGTGTACGTTGGTGTACTTGTGGGGTCATGGGTCTATGTGTGTGTTGGGGGGAGGAGGGGGCTGGTTCTCTTCTTTTTATATGTGTATTTCTGTATGTTTTTTTATTTTGGAAAGCACTTTGGGCTGCATTCGTTGTATGAAAAGTGCTATACAAATAAAGTTTGATTTGATACTATGTTAGCCATGATGCTAATGAGCCATACGGTCAAATTGCAATAAGTTTGAGTCAAGAAACAGATGATTGACATAAGAAATGCTGTATTCAACAAGAACTTTCTTTCCAATAATTAATTTGTCTCCTCTCCATCATAGAGTTTTTACTACACCTTAGACATTAGCACATAGGTCTTCCCTTATTATTAATGCTGCGCTAATGAATAGTCTTGAATGAAAAGAAAAGAAAAAAAGAGCATGGGAATAAAAGCACATAATTAAGTATTTGAAGCGCCACGTTGAGTAGCTGCTAATGTGCTCTCATAGGTCTGAAGTCCTTTTTTTTTTTAAATAAAAAAAACAAGACATTCAACACAAACATGCAGAGAGAATGAAGAATTCTCAGTCATTAAACAGCACTTCCATGTCTGAGCTAGCTACTTCATTAAACACTTTCACCTTTTATCATTGCAAACACTGTGTTGTCATAGAAACTCCCGATGGGCGATGAAATGACGATTACGCCAAAGCCCGCTGTTTGAAATTATTTTGCCGAGGTTTTGTCTGTGTGCGTAGCAAAGAGGGAAATACAGCATTTAAAGATTGATAACTTTATCTCACTGGGGTCGGTTTTAGCAGAGTGATCACAAAGACAAGAACAAAGCCAAAGATCATATGTGCAAACTCAGCGAGAGCGTAGCCAAGCACCAGTGAAATGTGCACAAGGGTTGCTGGAAGTTATCCAAATACAGAATGGGGGTTGGTATTTATTCTAGTCTCAGCCAAGAATAAAGCAACAGGCAACGTGTATTTTAGGATCAGGAAAGTAGCGACATGTTGCACTGGTTGCATTATTTTTTAAATTCTTGTATTTCTCTTTCCTGGATGGTTTTATCTCCAGTTTCATGTCTCCACTGCTCTTCACCTTTTAGCTTAACAGAGCAAACAGTGATATCAGAGCACACGTGAGACAAATCCACTGAATAAATGCATAAACTTAACTCATAAAAAGAACAGAGCACAATGTGTTTGCACGGGAACGTTATTCGTTCATGTGCATGTGTGGATCAGTGTATCAGTAGAGCTGTCACTACGAAGCATCCAGTCCTTTGACGAAGCCTTGATTCTGCCCGACAACTCATATTCCCTGAACTGTCACAAAGCATCTGCTGTGACTTACAACACACACACACAAACAGATGGGAAAACACACACACATACATGTGTGCAAAACTGACAGATGAATAGAAAAGATGAATAATTACACATCCATAAGTCAGAGGGACAAACAGCTCGACGAGCGAGTCTCTGGTTGTCAGAGACGGATGGATGGTGTGGTGACAGATGTGTTCAAGCTGGGGGTCAATGTGATGCAAGAACTCGCATAAAACTTCTTTCCTATATTCTTTCCAATATTATTAACACTCCACTTAAACTAGTGTTTTTTCCCCTGCAGAGGTTCAGAAATACGTTGCATATTACGATGCATAATTGCAAAATGAAAATTCAAATTTTCCCATCACTCGTGAACGAGATCTCGAGATACCTCAACACCTTCACTTGGGAAAGCAACTTCTCCCCAACCCCCCAATTTTCGACAGCCGGCTTGGTGCAGCATCAGCAGTAATGTGGGCATTGTACCAGACCGTTGCGGCTCAGCTCTCGATTTACCAGTCCATCTATGTTCCAACCCTCACCTATGGTTATGAGCTCTGGGTACTTACAGAACGAATGAGTTTGCGGGTTCAAGAAATGAGCCGAACCGAAATGAGCTTCCTCCGCAGGGTGGCTGGGCTCAGCCTTAGTGATAGGGTGAGAAGCTCGGACATCCGGAGGGAGCTCGGAGTAGAGCCGCTGATGAGTCAGTTGAGGTGGTTTAGACATCTGATTCGGATGCCTCCGGGGAAACTTCCTTTGGAGGTTTTCTGAGCACGTCCACCTTGGAGGAGTCCCCGGGGTAGACCCAGAACCTGCTGGAGGGATTATATATCTCATCTGGCCTGGGAACGCCTTGGGATCCCCCAGGAAGAACTGGAAAGCGTTGCAGGGGGGGAAGGACGTCTGGGATGACCTGCTTCGTCTGCTACCTCTGCGATCCGACCCCAGATAAGTGGAAGAAAACGGAAATTCTAATTTTCTGATTTAGATACACCTTTATAAGTTGCAGAAAAAAAATTATGATTTGACATAGTAATTAATATTGTATGTAATTTAAATTCAAATTTCTGTGTCATTACAATTTAAATTTAGTTTTAAATGAACTAACTTGTCTGATAATTTAATTTTTCTTCAAGCTTGAGTTCAGGAGCTCAAGTGTTCTCCCCCCTTCAAAAAAACATGCCTGATCAATTTCAGACAGTTAGGATTGTGTTTTAGAGGCCAGGTAGGCTAACAAATGTGACACAAAGGACATTTTAAGCTGAATATAATTTCTCATTAAACTAAAATAAATGGGAATATTTTCAATGGCAATGTGACTAAAAGTAGACCTGAGTTTAGGTTACACCTGCTGGTACAGCAAAATGAGTATGTTGTACTGCTGCACATAGCTAATGCCATTCATATTTAGCAGCAAGATTTGGCCTTCCTACCCTTGGTATGCAAGAAAACTGTCCTGGTTTATAATAGCTTGATTTAATACTCATGGCCTAGCCGGGTGTCATTAAGCCTCAGAAGAGACTTTGTCATGGTGCTCCTTTACTGCTTTAATTCCCATAATGCTCTATGCTTGCTAACATGGAGCTCCTCCTCTGGTCACTACAGTATTAAATGATAACCACCTAATGGCGCAACCAGGTACTACATGTAATCTACAATACTTGAAGTGTATATTATCAAGGAAAGGAGTATTGAAAAATACTAAAAATTAAATGACTCAGATCAGATCGGGAGCAAAAAAACTTGATTGGAACATCCCTGGTAGCATATAAATCCGATATAAAAACTCTTTTCTTTGGTAAAGAACATAAAGCAGAAAACGATGCTTCTTGGGGTATTTTAGAAACACTGTCGTCATACAGTTTGTCCAACAGAGCTGCTCCAATTCCATTGTTTAGAACACTCTCAGCACTATCTGCAGTACATGTAGCAGAGTACATATTACAGATGGTGGTGCGGAGTCAGGTGGTGTTCTCACAGTACACTGCTAATTAGTTTGTCCAGTACATTGCTGTAAAGGTAAGCAACAATGACTATCATTTCCCTTTTCAGTATTACTCAAACATATATTTGTAAATAAACAACATAGCTGATATACCAATTCTGGAATATTTCAATCTGCATCGACCCCAAAACTCCAGTATCAGTCAGGCTCTACTTCTGTCCTCAAAAAGTCCCTTTCTATTTTTTATGTCCTAAAACATAAATTGTTGCCCTACCACATAAAACACACCCCAAGGTGACATGATTTGTTCCTCCTGGCTGTGTCCTCTGCAGACCCACCATGTGCTCAGTGACAAAAATGCTTAATAAAAGCATCCATCAACTGTGAGAGGTGACATATTGGAACGCTCCTGATTGGATCGACTGAAAGTGATGTAAAGAGATCAATATCCATGAACCCACAAAGACAAACTCTCAGGGGGTTAGAAACTCACAGATGTAAAAAGTAGCCAATCTGCATGGTAAAGGTCTAACCCAAGGCTTTGAAAGAGATTGTACTAAGTGGTTGGTAAATCATTTACCTTCAAATCATCCTCAGTTTCAGCCAAACCGTGGAAAATCTAAATAAAAGGAAAAATCTGCTCAGAGTTTACGGCATTTACTATTTCCTGCAACACCTTTCAGTGATTCTTAAAGCAATCATGACTCATCATCTAGTCTTTGTGTTGTGTGTTTCATAATGTACATGTAATTTCTCTCAACCTTGAGTGCAGAAGCAGTAAAGTTTCCTGTCCCTGAAAGCTGACTGTCACATTGTTCTGAAATTAATTCAAACCAAGGACTAAATCAGTCTTGGCAGCAGTAATAGGAAATATGTGCACTTTCAATGTAACAGGCAAAAACACAGAAAATTGCCAATTAAGATAGTTGAAATTGTAGCTGCGCTGAAAATTAGTAAGTGATGTTGATATTTTGCCAATTATTTTAGTAATTAGGGGGAAAAAAGTTCATGTTTTAGGACACTGTTGCCGATCTTGCAGTGAAAAGCACTTGGCCTACATGAAAGACGCTCAAATTTAGTTTGCAAAAGACCTGCAAATGGGGTTATCTAGATTGCAATAACATAAATCACACTCGCTGCATGTATTCAACCACCACTGTATTGTGCTCTGCTCGTGGGTTTGACAATGTCTGTCCACTTCATTGTGATTCACTCCTGTAATGGTTTTCAATCTCAAAAATGTGGTTGAGGTCAAACAAAGATCTTCAGTTTGTTGCTTAGGAACACAGTTTTTTAATTACTGAGGACCTTCTGCAAAGGGCCTCATTGTGCCCTTGACGAAGTACAACTGTGTTAAACAGCAGTGAAAAAAGGTGCGACGGCTGTCAAACTGATGAATTTCACTTTGGATGAGGTCATCATTTGACCTCTTTGGGATGTTTTATTTGCTCATGTTTGGAAATTTGCAACAATAAACTATTCTAATGGGGGAATGAAAAGATCTGCAGAAGAACAAATCTACAATCCTGTTGATACTCTGAAATGCCAGCGTTGAAGAAGACAGACAGTGTTTAACAGCACCTGTCATCGAACATAAAGAGCAGAATCAGGGTAAGTGTGTGAATCACTTTGCAAATGACAGATGGACAAAAGAGCCAAGAGCTCCCATCAATCATCGAACACAGAAAAAGACTAAATTTGGCTTTTGTTCCTTTCCGTTTAATTAATCATTCCCGCTCTTTTTCAGTGCATACGGTAACATAGTCTGTCACTAAATTGCTCAAAATATTACCTTTTTTAAAAAATTTTCCCTGAGATTAATTCAGTCTCCACAGCCTAGTTGAACTTTGCCTCCATCTCAGAGCAAATATTTTCTGCTCATATCATTCTTTTCTCTGTTTCATCAGAAAGTCATCATCTTGTTATGTGGCGATTACTGAACATTTTTCTCCTAAACCTCCGCTCTTAGAAGCAAAAAATGAATCAATATAAGAAATTATCCTGTCTAGTTTGAGGATAACACAAGAAACACAAGTAAAGCAGGGAATCTTTTGCTGTGCTTCACTGAGTTTTCTCTCTTACAACCTTATGGTGCAATAAATAGACAAATCCCAGCTGAAATGGGCGTGAGGCAGGAAACACCCTGGAGAGGTTTCCAATCCATCACAGGATGAATACAAAGAGGCAGACAGTCAATCACACTCACATAGAAGGAGGTTCAAACTCACAACCTTCTTGCTGTGAGGCGACAGTGCTAACCCGAGAAGCTATCACAATGCAAAAAAAATATTATTTCAAATGAAATATGAATAAAACTTCCATCCAGACAAATAAAATGAAACACAAGCTTCCCTGTTTCATAGAAAGCACTATGTTCCACAGAAAATTAACTAAACTAGGGATGTACTGTTATCACAATCATGTTAGCATCAGCGAAGGTAGATGCCACAGTCAGCATATAAAAATGGCCCTTAAATTGCCACTATTGATCCAAACAACTTCAAATTTCACACTGCACTTTCTTGAATCCACTACAACACACTTGGCAAGTTTGAAGTAATTCAGATGTATGGTTGTCGAGACATACGAAGAACAGATACACACACATACAACAAGACAAAGATTTCTTCATTTATCTTATAGATTTGTTACAAATCAATGAGAAACTTCAGTTTATATGGTAATCTTTTAGGTGACAACTATGGGATCAGATAACAAAGAAAGATTGGAGAATTCAGTTACGAAGACAAAATTGTGATATGTTGAGGCTCATATTTTAAGTTTTCTTTTGGATTTATCTCCAGATTATTTCAAACAAGTAAAGATCATTGCAGTGCAAGAGAAAAAGAAGCATTTTAAGATGTTAAATTGGGGATCAGGCTGAAATGAGAGCAACATTTTTGCCTGAGAAAATGGTCAAAATCCCATATTGGTGTTAAATTGAGCTCAGTTGTGTCTTGGAGAAACCAAATGGATAAAGAGGCCTTATTTTGAATTTTCCTTTGCTCTGGGATGTCTGTTTTCTTAGTGTCATTCTTTCTTTGAGCTCAACAGAAACACCTCCTGTTAAAACCAGACTGACAGCGCTCTAATTCTCCAGCAGTGTCCAGTGATGTTAGCATTATCGAAGGTATTGAATAGTGAACTTCTTCTGCAAAAACAACCCCCAAAATGGCCACGGCTCATCCAAACAACTTCAATCTTCACACTGCACTTCTTTGGGTTCCCTGCAACACACACGGCCAGTTTGAAATATATCGGATGTACGGTTGTTGAGACATGCGTAGAACAGACACACACACAAAGATTCCTTCATTTATTCGTTAAATTTGTGACAAGTCAATGCAAAACTCAAGTTTATATGTGGCTCTATGAGGTGGCAACTCTGAGATCAGATAAATAACACAGAGCTGAGAAATGAATTCAGTCACTAAGACAAATTTCTGATTCTGTGTCTCATATTTCAGGTTTTCTTTCGGTTATCGCCGGAGTAGATTATTTCAAACACGTAAAGATCAGTGCAGTGAGAGAAGGAGCATTTTAAGATGTTAAATTGGGTATCAGGCTGAAATGGGAGTAACTTTTTTCCCAGAGAAAATGGTCAAAATCCCATATTGGTGTTAAATTGAGCTCAGTTGTGTCTTGGAGAAGTCAGATGGACAAAAAAGAGGGCTTATTTTGAATTTTCCATTGATCTGGGATGTCTGTTTTAATGTCATTCTTTCTTTGAGCTCAACAGAAACACCTCCTGTTAAAACCAGACTCTAATTCTCCAGCAGCGTCCAGTGATGGTAAAGAGCTCATTACTCACAAACAGGAAGGACAGTCTAATTAGCTCGCTGCACTCTCTAGTCATAATTCTCTACTTAGCAAGAAATTAGGACTCTGCATGCTGCTTTTACTACATTTGTGTTTCTGCACACAACGGGGGAGCAGAGTTTTCTTCTCTTCAAATCTCTCACTGTGCTGTCAGGCTCTTTCATACTGATAACAGTAATAATGATTGCTGAAATACAGGCAGCTTCTTGTAAATGCGTGAGTCAAACAATTATGCTTCATTAGCAGCTGATAGTTTTATTGTTTCCAAGTCCGGAGATTAGTGCACGAATACGTTTGTCTTGACTCATTTCGCGGCAGGTGAGTTTGTCTGTACACTAAAGCAAACAAGGTAATTGCAGTGTAAAAACCTCAAGCGAGCTGCAATTATCGAGCTTGTCATTGATTAACAGTGATAGAAGCCACAACGGCTGCATGTTCAGATGTTACAAAACGGAGGTCAGAGCAGCAGGTTTTGGATGCCGACTATGAAGTAGTAAGAGAAGTTTGTGCCAAGTAGTGGAATACAAGCCTGAATGACAGATGTTACTCTGCGCTGGAAGCAGGTTCAAAGCAGCTGGATGTACATGAGATAATCCATATGTTGGATGTTTCTACACTAAACAGCCACATGAGCAGAACTCACATCCGCCACCTACCTATGAATTCACATGAAAGGTATAGAGGCTTCCCCAGCAACATCAAAGACAGGATTTAAAATGAAGTCAATGATCCCGAGAGCTTGTGTTTTTGCATTTTTTCCCCCACGATGCATACCTAATTTGTTTTAAATTGTTTAAATGTTTGGGGAAGGTCTTTCTCTTTCATCCCACACAATCCACCTCTTGTTAACTGCAGTTAATAACTTAAGAATTCAAAAAGTGTAGGGCTGTTGC
>OMNN01098344.1:6511-20372 GCA_900302755.1 Chromis chromis
TCTTGCCTTTTTTTGCTCTGTGTAAACACAGTCTTTCAGATCATCCAAAAGGTTCCTGAATTTTTAACATGTGAGTCTCTAATGACTTCAAGGTTTTTACAGAATCTGGTTAAAGCAGATGATGTACTTTTGGATTTAAAAAAAAAAAAAAAGAGACATTTAGAATAACCAGAATTGGAATCAGTTTTATTGCCAAGTAGGTTTTCACATACGAAGAATTTGACTTGGTGGTTTGGTGCATTACAGTTGTGGCCAAAAGTTTTGAGAATTTGTGGTCAATCCTCAAGCGGCGGGTGGACAAACAAAAACCCACAAATTCTGACAAATTATTAATTAAACTGATTATTCATATTCCTCGGTCAGGATGTGGTCCAGAAGTTGATTGACAGCATGCCAGGGTGAATTGCAGAGGTCTTAAAAAGAAGGGTAAACACAGCAAATATTGACTCTTTGCATAAACTCAATTTATTGCCAATAAAAACTTTTGACAATTATGAAATGCTTGTAATTATACTTCAGTATACCATAGTAACATTTTACAAAAATATCTAAAAACACTGAAGCAGTGAACTTTGTGAAAACTAATTTTGCGTCATTCTCAAAACTTTTGGCCACGACTGTATTAATTATCAAAAGCAAATCACTGTTTAAAATTGTGGCTTGACATGCACTGCAACCTTAATCTATTGTTTAAAAGCTGCAGCTAACCTACAAGGATTTAATTAGTGTTGGTTACAAAGAGTTTTATTGATTCGTTGGCTCGATCCTCCTTCAGAGCGTATAACCTGTTATTACATATTCTCTGTGTACTCTGCGGCGCATAGTCAAGTTTAAAAGATATCAGTATGGACAATTGCACTATTGTAGCCATTGTCAGCTTTGATCCCTGTAATCAACAGATCTACAAAACCTAATACCTGTAGAATTAGTGGTTTGCTTCCCTGTGCAGTGAGTCAGTTCTATCCTACACAGTGTGCTTGATTACATTATCAGTGTGTGTGTTTGTGTGTCCGTACCCGTCCCATTTCTCTCAGTTTGGTTAGCATGACAACTATGGTGGAGTTGTGTTCCCACAGCATCCTCCAGTAGTCCTCTGTGGTCTCAGCCAGCGGGCCTTGGGTTGCTATATAGGCCTTCTGCTGCCTGCACACACAAATACATAGATAAGTGTATAGAAAAATAGTATCATCTCCTATAGCTGAAGCTCTGTTCCTATTTTTATCTGACCTGTATCCATCAATGAAGCTGGCATTGATATAGTCAGATCCCTCCACTCCTCTGATTGGCTGCAGACAGACGCGTGTGGTCTCGTAGGGCATAATGTTCACCAG
Organism: Chromis chromis; assembly: GCA_900302755.1. NCBI lineage: Eukaryota > Metazoa > Chordata > Actinopteri > Pomacentridae > Chromis > Chromis chromis. Next base: position 7,843 of record OMNN01098344.1, read on the forward strand.
CCGGTTCTTGAACTTGTTGCATGGCAGATTGGCACTCACGAACCGTGATGTGTGGGCCTTGGCACTTGCCAGACGCTGGAATAGAAGAAAAAAAACATTTCAAAGTATTACACATGTGAAGAAACATTTGTAAGACACGGTCCTCATATGCAGTGTTGGCACATAAGAGCACATAAAAACAAAGGATGGATGGATTAAAGGCCTGCCTAGATAAATTCAAGAACCTCATTCAAATGGGTTTAGCACAAGGCTTAGTTTCCCTCTGGCACACTGGACAACTGAAATTAGAAAATCAGCTTGACTCGACCGGCCTGAGGACATTTAGTCAGACATCTTCAATTGTATAAACAAAGCAGGGGCGATATAGGGGGATGAGGGCAGGGAATGGAAGAGGGAGTATAATAAGACGAATAAGAGGAGGAAGGAGAAAATCAAGAGTCGGGGGGCAGGAAACCACAAGGCCCCACACTGTCTCAACACACATATGTGAACCACAGTTGATCCTGCGAGGAAAAAAACCTGGAACACACACATTCATATAGATACGTGCAGACAGGCAGACGTGAGCACACGCTGCAGCCCCTCTCTCACACTCGACCATTGGATGACATGGCTTAAAACGAAACGCAGAAATACAGAGAACAGGCAGAGGGAAACCGCAGACTCGGTGGGAAACAATGGGGTCTCATGAATTGAGCCTCGACCATCCGTGGCTACCGGAGTGCTGTGGGAGAAACAGCAGTACCTTGTTTTCGTACAGACAGACTAAGCTGGAAAATCCCACCAACCGCAAGTTCACCAGTTCATTTGGGTACTCTGAACCCAGGCTCCAGCATCAACAATAGTAATTCTTCGTGTCATTTGGTTTGAATTTGACTCGGTCTTATCAATAAAGTCTGGCAAACATAAAACTTTTTTTGCTTTGATATGTGCCAATATTTTCACCATCTGTTAAGCTTGGATAAAATCCTGCCCTGTTGGCAGTTTCTTTGAACTCCACCAGTAAACTCTCCGTGAGAGGAAACAAAAACAAGATGTATTAATAGGGTGTTGGATTACCAAAAGCTGCCAGAAAATCGTCATTTCTTGCTTTTCTCACACACATGCTTCAACTTTCTGAGATTTTATTTGAGGGATGTGATGCCGCTCCTCCGACAGAAATTCCATCCTTTTGGTGTTTTGCTGGTGAAGGTGGAAAGTGCTGCTTCAGACGGTGCTCCACAACGTCCCGTAAGTGTTCAAGCGAGATGATATGTGGTGACTGGGACAACCCTGGCATATGTTTTATATCAATATAAAGGCTGAGCAAATAATTCAGTGAGCGCTCGGTTCATTGTCATTATGAGGAGACCGCTGCTATTAGGAGAGGAATGCTGGAGCATAGAATGAAGGAGATTGCTTAGAGTCGCCTTGTGTTTACTTTGCCCTCTGAGCGTCTGAGCAGACATAAACCATTCCAGGAAAAATTTAAGCCACCTGCTTTCAATATATACCTGTATGGCTGAAACTGATTCTCTATTCAGCCAGCCAGAGCAGACGGGTCTGCACAGAGCTCATCTGGCAAGGAGTAAATACCACAGTAAACACAACAAAAGCAGCTAGAATAAAATGAATGCTTTGAATCCCTTATGTTCTCCCTCTTACTGCTTGTGTACTGACGCCTATGTTTGGCGTTCTCACTGTGAATTCTGGTCAGCTCCCCTACATTTTTCAAAAGGCCCATATGATTTTCTCCTGAGATTTTCTTATAAACGGCATCTTTCTGGCCACATTATTTGTTCTTTCTGTGCATGCTGTTCAACTTCCAAAACCATGATGCTTTCTGAAACCATCCCTTACCTTAGATTTGAAAGGTGCAATCCCATAATCCCTTTCAGATCCAACCATCCATCCTGAATATATGAAACTCTCAGAGGGGGACTGAAACTGTAAGAGCTGCTAACAGTCCTGGGAAAGATGCTCAGTGGCTGACAAGGTCAGAACATCGGGATTCTCCCATCGAGCCAATAGTCTTATAAACAACTTGAGATGAAGTTTAATGTGCTATTTTTGCTTTAGCAATTGTTTTCAAGCTGTTAAAGTCAAGATGGATAAGAGTAGTTGGTGCATCTACAGTTCATGCAGGTGGATGCAGTTGAAAGCTCAGTTATGTTGGTTATGTGTGATGAGTCAATTTACATTCTTCACGCATTTTACAGTCTTTGTGATTGTTTTTATGCCTTATTTTTGGCTCATTTTCATTTCCCATTTCACTATAGTTTAAAAAAGTGCAACTGATTTTGTTTTCTTCTTTCTGAGCGTAAATTGTGGGATTCTTGAACACCCTTCTTTCTCTGTGCTCTTTTGTTTTTGAACCACACCATGGGGGGGGAAATAATGGACAGAAAAGCAAAATAGAAAGCAAAACAAACATATATTATAGGTAAAAGACATTTTGGTTAATACACTGATTCTCTTTTTGCTGAGAATTCTAAATAAAGCTTGTGCCAGCAGCCAGACAGCTTAGCTGAGCCAAAAGACTGGAAACAGGGGAAAACAACAAAATCAGCCTACCAGCAAATCTATAGCCACAGCTACATACTTAAAAGACAGATATTTCTTTATGTAAGAATACTTCCTTAACATCTAAATTGCAGACTCTACACCTTGATGGCAGACCCTTGAGATCCAAGCCTAATCAACCGAGTACTTCACACATCCACATGCTGTCAAAAAATAGTCCATTTAATCCTTCATTAACTGCTGTAGCACACATGCTGTGAAAATGTTGAAATGTCCCTGTGGCCTGGTGTATGTCTGACAAACAAAAAGAGCTTTAAGGGTTGCCTATCTGAAGATAAGACTGCAGTACATACACAAACATAGATTATGCTACTGCCCAACCTTTTGTACAGGCTAACCACAGCTCTGCAGCATCGTTAATGTTCTCGGCAACAGAAAAAAAAATCCCCTCTCTTCTGTTGGACATCACAGCAAGGATGAATATTTGATCCACACTTAGAACATAATGGAGCCTTTTAGCATGAATGAAATACTGAATTTGTCATGTTTCCTCTAAGACGTCACACTTGACAGATAATTATAGTTGTAGTTTATCCTTTGAGAGAGGTCTCTGTTATTTCGTTTTGTTTCTAACTTGATATTGGCCCCGTGACATAAAATGAGCTGCTTGATCTGTCTTGTTTTTTTCTGGGTTGTCAAATTTGACAGGTGTTTGTTCTGATATGTTTTGTACTTTTATCTTTATGACTTTAAGTGAGATCTGGGTTCTTTTGTTTCTGACATGGTGCTTGGGGGTGTGGTGCTTTGGCAACGTCCATGCTTGGATTTATCATCCAATAGATTTGATCACTTTGACACTCTGAACAACTATAGTACCCACTTCAGGGATACTTTTGTATAAATGTTTCTGATGTGTGACCTTCTGCGTGTTGAGGGGGCAAGAAAAAGGTACCTCTCTCTTTCAGAGACCAGTGAAGTGTGACATTATTATCACTTATCAGTTTTATGAACCCCCATAAATCAGTTGGACCTAATTTTACAACCTTCAGGGATTCAGTGAATAGTCCTCACCTTGAACTCCAGCTCCATTCCGGTGACATTCTCCCCCGGTTCAATTTGCGTCAGCCTCTGGATGTAGGAGTACAGGTTCCTAGCAGGGACCTCTGTGTTCCCACAGGTCACAGCCTCCAGCAGCGCGTCATGAATGAAGATGTACTGGTCCTCCGTCTGGACCATGTAGTTCCTCTGGGAGCGCATCAGCGTGACGTGGCCGTAGATGTCGAGGGTCTTCTCGTGCTTGATACGCTCCGTCATGGCGTCGATCACGATGAAGCAGCCGGTGCGGCCCACCCCAGCACTGAGCCAAAAGCAGTAAAGAAGAAAAGGGGGAACAGATGGTGATGGGATTTTCTCACAGAACCTGCGTTATGAACAATAATTTTCCTGAGTGTGTGCTGTGTCCTCACACCTGGTACAAATCTGGCCCTGCAAAGCTCTAACACACTGTGCCTAAATCGACTAAGTATCGCAAAGATGCCAGCCAGCAATATTTCCAACAAAGGACGTAAAAATTGACATCAGCGATGAGTCAGCATCACCATCCCACTGGCATTAGGAAGATATCCTCCCTATCGACATACAATCCAGAAATATAATACATTTAGCTGCCCACCCAAACACTTCACATTTTTGCTGTGCTAGTACCTAAAGGGTGAGACAACCTGACCAAGCAATTTGTGCGACTGAATAAAAAAACTCTTTATATGGTTAAATTAATATCAGTGCATATGTGAGTGTGTGTGCGTGTGTGTGTGTGTGTGTTGTTCAGGTGGAATGAGATTCGGTCCATTGTTTGATACAGAGGCTGGTTGATGTGTTAAGGCACATTATGATGGAGTCTTGCCGGGATAATTAAATTTGACTGATAATCCTGTTAGATACTCCATCTGACTGCTACGGAAGATTAGGAAGAGCTGCTCTCCTGCCAACCTTTTCACCACATCCCGTCCTCATCTCCCTGCCTCTTTATCTTCCCTTTAAGCACCCTTCCAACACTCTCACACCAGCCCTACCACTTTTTCACTCTCACATTTGTACATTTTTTAGGCTCCATTTTCCCTCCACATTTCCTCGTCTTTAATTCATCATTTTCATTCCCTGCGTCCTGGATTTGACCTCACCCTCTCTCTCATTCTGCTCATATCTCCCCCTCTAACTCCCAGTCCCTTGCTAACTCTTCCTCTCAATCATTGTCTCAATCCCCTTTTTCTTCCCCTCCCTCTCTTCCTCCACATCTATACCTCACTAATTCTTCCTCAAAGAGCTTCGGCTTCCATATTCCCTACGCTGCTCTCCGTCTTCTCCTCTCCTTCATTCACTGGTAAGAGCAAATAGCAGCTTCATCCCAGCTCTGGAGCTCAACACGGTGCCAAGACCGTTATGACAAGTTTCCAGAATTTTCCTCCATCCAACACATGAGCCTCCTGCTGCTCACATAGCAGCTCATTTGAATATAAACTTATGAACCCAGTTTTGCCAGCAGCTTAAACAGTAAATTGTCAATTGTGAAAGCTAATTATGGAAAATAGGGTCAGCATAGTGGCTGATGTTGTTGTTAAACTTTACAGATGATAGAGGCTGTTAAGGCAGGAATGCTGGAGTTTGAGCCAGTGAAGGTGGTTTGGGGTTTCCATAATGGCAGGTCAATCGTACTTTAGTCCAGGGCCTCTGAGTGATTTTTATACAAGTGCCCTTGAACTCTTGTTGATTTTCACACACTCCCAAAAAATTATGCTCCCATGTAAAAACCCAAAATAACACATAAGTGTTTTGTGCAAGCACATACACACAATCGAGGAGCAGATTTCATTTTGGTCATGGACCACTGAATTAATTAGAAGTAATTTTGGTTCAGTGAATGATGAGAACAGATGAAGTAGTGAGGGTTAACACACCTGCAATGGACAACCATGGGTCCTGCATCTGGAGGGTTGCAAGCCTTCACCCGGCGAAGGAAGGCCAGGAAGGGGGTGGGGTGTTCAGGCACCCCATGGTCCGGCCAGGCTGTGAACTGGAAGTGACGAACCTCACGCTTTTCATTGGAGCCGCTCTGGATGAGCAGACAGACAGAGTGTTAAAGATGAAGCTGGTGATATCCTTTATTTTTTATACTGTCAACAAATCCCATTAAAAAACTACAGCCAACAACATGTTAGCTTATTGCTCAGTACTTTCTGGCTTTCCTGCCCAGTTTGTGGCACCCAGCTCCATGCCCTATTATTTTGAAAAACAGGTACTAAGTAGATACAAAGCAACAGAATAGTCTGACTGCATTTCAGTATCAATCTGCTTTAGGGGAAAAATGTATTTCTGCAAACCAATCACAGTTATATTGGGTGGAGCTAAGCCCAGGGTGCAGTGATGGTGCCCCTGCAAAACCGTGTCAGGTGGGAATTGTTTTGTTGGAACATTTGCACAGGAAGGCAACCACTGTCATTAAAGTGGCTAATGTTGCTGTTTCTTGTGGTCAAGGGATTTTGAAAATGGTAACACATAGACAGTGGAAGAGGAGGAGAAATGAGCTACACGTGAAATAAGCCACGTGAAAAGCACGGCCAATGTCAGGCTTATACCCGCAATCTATATCCGACGAGTCTGACAAATTTAAAAAAAAGGCTAAATACTTTCCCAAAACAGCTGGGCACTGTAGTTTGTGGAGAATGTTACTGAAACAGTGCATTTGTTGCAGCAGGATTGTGCACAGTATGAGCAGACTATGGTTTCTCAGAAGTAGCCCTTAAAACATGATGTCTATGTCAAAAATCCAGTGTGTTTACAGATGTTCAAATTTGCTAATCGAGGGATAACGTTGCACATTTTCAGTCGACAACAACAGCACATGGCTTGCATATAAATGTAGATAAACACTGTTGGCATATTGAATCTGACAGATGAGACAATAATTGATCAAAATGCACTAATTAAAAGACAAAAGAGGCCACTGTAATGTGATAAATCGCTTTATATCTCACGGGAAAGATCATTAATGCATGAAAGGGTAAAAAAACAAACAACAAAGCAACTGCACATTCATGTACATACTGTTACATGGCCACAGAATCCTGTGCAAACACACAAGCTAGTATGCATAAATATTTGAATAGATCAATACATACACGACCCCATTACACTCCACTACACATGTCATGTTACCTTGTACAGAGCGAGGGTCCTGACAGAGTAGGTAGCCAGCTCCACTGTGTCCAGCAGAGTGACCTGGATGAGGCCGTAGGTCTCTGTGCCACGCGTTGGCCAGTACTGATCACACTTTACCTACAAGGGAAGTGGGGAGAAGCTGTGAGTGATGCAGGGCGGTCAGTATACGTCTAAGCAAATTTTTTTTTTGTGAAAGAAGAGAGAAAGAAAGAGCTGACGTGGCTGCAAGTGCACGTGTTGAGGGGCAAACAAGCAGATAAAGTGAGAGGGCCTGCAAACTTTAGCTGGTAATGTTTGGAAAAAATGTGCAAAATAGAGACAACCCAGTGTGTGACAGGGCTTTTAGTAAGTGTGTGGTGTGAAGAGTGACAGTCAGAGGAATATCGGGTAGAGGGTGTTACTTTCTGTGGTGTTTGATCCTGCAAGTTATTTGCCATATATTGGTGGTCTCTCACAAGGATTCACCACAGTGTTCAGAACCGCCAAGTGATACCTAAAGTTCAGCCTTCACATATTTGACGCTGCACATCGCCCTACATTCCACCCTCGCAAATCCCAACAAAACTACTCACAGCACACCAAATCCCAGCATCCCTACATCCCAACACCTACAATTCCCCTGTATAGGGAGGTCATATTTGTAGTTCTTCAGCTCAGCCTCAGAGACCACAGAGGAGAGAGGAAAAAATCCCAGAGGAGATGAAAGGGGGTGGGGAGGAGGGCCTTGGCAGAATCAGGCCAAACCAAATGTTATGTGCTGATCCCTCCAGTCCTCACATCAAAGACAGCAGGGAGCTCAGCTCAGCTTGCTCTGCATTCCACTGCTCCAGACTGGGGATTATGCGTTTTGGCCCGGTACGTTCAGGCTGTAATTACAGCTTTTCAACTGTTGTTTTCCCACCAGACCTTGAGACACTGTGGGGACAGGCATGGTTGTCCATGTAGGGGGGCTACACACTGCCAGAGACTAAACAGGATCGCAGAAAATGCCGGGTGTGAAGACTTTATTATCCATTGATTTATGGGCTAACAGCATAACTGTGCCCTGCTCTTGCGTGGTTTGATTGGTGCTAAAAGGAAGGATACTGGCAAGATTTCCACAGTGGGACCATCTGTGATCATCTGTGTTGGTAATGCGTAAACACATCATGGCATAATGTTGAGAGGTGTTAAATGAGATTAAATCATTTTCTCCAACGAGCGGCCCACTACTCCCTCAAACAGAAGATACAGAGGTAGTGGGCAGATAATAAACAGCTAAATATGTTCAAATTGAGTGCTTCCATTGCATAATGTAACCATCTTATTGAATTTAAAAGGATTTAAAGCTAAATAGGCTTTCACAAACTAAAGATTTCTCATGTTTACAAGGCAGTAGCAGTTATATCGGAGTGCTAAAATGAAGGAATTTGGACTTGCAGGAGTTTATTCAGAATGTTTTACTTCTCATCCAAAAGGCTTCTTCACTTCTGCCTTTTGGAATGAGAGGTGAAACGTTGTGAAGAAGCTCAAGTAAGTTCAATTGCCTTCATTTTAGCACTTCGATATTTTATGACCTGGAGAATCTGGTCAGTCAACACAGTAGCAGCTCACTGTAGAAATACTGCAGGAGAACTAAAACAAAAATCACACAACTGTTCATCATAATGTAGCCAGAGAGTAAAGAATGTGTTTTTTAAATGGCTACTCAAAGTACTACATAGTTACAGCACTGCAAAGGAGAAAAAAAAACTTGTGGGTGTGATCATGCAAACTGTAGACACTAATGTGCACTGTTCCTGAACTGCTGTGGTTACAATAAAACCCATTTCAGACCAAGTTAACTATGAGTGCCTTGTGGTGAGTTGAAAACAATTCTGCATTCTCACTCAACGCCCTGGCTATTGCTTAAAAGAAAAGGGTAAACAGCAGGAAAAAAAGACACTGAGTAGAGAAAAAAAGGTAAGGAGAAAACCATGTGAGGTGAGGTTGCATATTAAAAGGGATTAGCAAAGGAGAGAAAGAGAGGTCTTGCCTTAGAGAAGAAATAAGAGGGCATCTGAGGGTCAAACAGACACAACAGAGAGAGTTGTAAAAAGTTGAAAAGGAAACAGAGTTTTAACACAAGGCACAGGTTAATAGGAAAAGAAGCACAGATGGGAAGAAAGGATCATTTTCTGAAAAGGGCTCTGGACATAATTGGTTAGCACTTAATCATGATTCACACCTCAAGCCATTCTTGTTCATTTTATTCTAACATGACATTCTCATTACATTGGATTTTTACTCGAGCGTATATTCTGTTAACAACAGCAAAATGCCTTGAAGCCAAATGATTTTCTAATTCATTACCTACCCCAATTTAGCTGTACTTGTAACTCCCCCAGGTCTTGCTCACCAATCTATGCTATTCTATTCTATTCTGATCTATCACATGCATCCTCACGCTATTCTACATGTTCACTCTGACTTCGTCAACATACCGACTATTGCTGCTTTTTTGTTTATTCTTGTATTTTTGTTCAGCTTTTCTTCTCATGTCCTCTAGTTTTTTGTCCTAAAAATCTAAAAATCAACGTCCTCTCCTGTCCTTCCCTGCTCTGCCCTGCCCAACTTAGTCCTGCACCTCCTCACTGCTGTCAACCCAACTTATCCTTCAGCTGTAATCTTACTGTACTATATCCCTGTCACTTCGCTTCACTTTAATCTACAATAATGATCCTGTCCTACTCACCTCTATCCAACCATTTTTAATCACACTCACGGTGTCCGCTCTAATACTTCTTCATCCTATCTTTTTGTCTTTACCTCATTCTTCAGGTTGAGAAAAGATGTTCATCACCTAACTTACAGGACTGAATGATCTCCTGTCCTGTCCTATTCTAACAGTATCAGTCCTGTATTAGTCACTGTCACTCCCAGTTGATTGCTGCTCTAAGGGCTGCTGAGAGGAACATTTCCGCAGAAACCAGGAGAAATAATGCACTGATATGTCATGCAGGCTATGCAACTAACTTTATTTCCACTCTAGCATCTCCTAAAGGGTAGCTTTTGTATACTTTAGTTGACTCTATATTGCTATACCTCACCCTATCCTACTTTAATGCTACCTTCTATCACTCCAGTCTCTATATTCTGTTGCAACCTACTAGTCTGTCTATATCTCTAGCTTTTTGCCTACTACTAAACTATCCTACTTGTTCCTCTTCTCCTTGACGCGCTCTTTATTCCATTTTTTGGTCACGCATGTGGTGGAATAGTGTTGTCCTACCCTGTCCTCGTTGTCTCACTCTCCCACAGTTCCCATTTACTTACCCTTGACTTTTCTTCCAGCTTGGTCATCATGATGATGTTGGCTGTGTGCTGTTCCCAGACCATCCTCCAGAAGTCCCCGAAGGTTTCAGGGAGGGAGCCCTGAGTGGCAATATATGCATTCTGACGGCGGTAGCCATCAATATAGTTAGCGTTGATGTAGTCACTGCCTGGGACACCTGCAATATAGGATAAAAAAAGTAGGAGTTATGAAGGGTGGGGGGAAAAGAACAGAAAGACAGATGTGCAGATTGAGGATGATGATGAATCGCAGCGGGAAAGAAAAGGAAGGACGAGCAGAGAGAAGCGGATAAAAAAGATGCGAGTGTTGCTGAAATCCCGCATTATTTCAACGCTGTCTACTGCATTATGTTTTTGATGAATGCCAGCGATCACACCCAAACATTCATTGTCCGTGTAATTTTCTTTGCAGATGAACCTGATTGTAATTCTGTTTCATGGTGAAATAATCTACGTGGATTATTTCAAGTCTACTGCCGTGAAAGCAGGTTTATGTCCAAGTAATAAAGGGCGAGGATCAACTGAGGTCATGGCACAGAGATTAATGTTTTCACAGGGCCCAGCGTCCTTTGGTGTTGGATTGTTCAGCCGTCTTGTTTTATAATACATGCTAAGACGATCATGGGCCTAATCTGAGTATACTCTGGATGTGTCGCTTTGAATGGCAATATGACTGTAAGGCCGTCTCTGTGTAAGACTCGGCTGACACTGCTTGTCCTGGAAGGGATTGTGTGTGGTGTGTGTGTGTGTGTTTGTGTGTGTGTGTGTGTGTGTGTGTGTGTGTGTGTGTGTGTGCAGTCCGACCTGATCCAGTGCCACCCTAACCTTATTAAGAAACAAACTGATGACAACAGAGAAAAATGTTCCTCCTAACCCCCGATGGTAAAATCGGCACCGCTGCCAACTGTCCCTCAACGTCTGTCCTTTAATGCAGCGTTTCAGACAGAACACACTCAGACACACACTCTGAAAAACACACACAGTCAAAGGGATCCGAACAGACCCCTGCTGAGAATAAAACCAGTAGCCGTTTGTCTTCCCGTCACCTCCCCTCCTGTCGCACGGTTTTGTACCTTCAGCAAATACATTCACAGGCATGAATTCCACAGCTGCTATTCATATATAAAACTAACAAACTAAGTGCGGAGAAAACAAGGACACACATAACAAGAGGAAAATCATAACCCAAATCAAAACATTTATTCAGTTTCAAAGCATTACATTTATATTTTCATCTATTTGCGCACAGCTATTTAAACTTGAAGTTAAAGGGCATCTGCACCGGCCTCTTCACAACATGAACACAATTTAAATCCTATCAATTGTGTGATTTTCTTTGCTGTATGACTCTCAGAAAAGCTTGTGTTTCAGGGCAGTAAGAGAACACTCTGTTGGTCTCTCCTTGCGGCCTCCTCTTCTTCCTTTTGTTCTTCGCTGACCCCGCCCCTGCAAGATCAAATCCACCAATTAAAGGCAGAACATCCTAGATACAACACTGACAACATCCTGTGTTTGAAGGACAGATGTGCTCAGCCTTTCAGAACCACTTTTCAAATGCAGACATCACCTTTTTTGCTCGAGGATCTTTGTCGTAAGTATTAGATGGCATAACGGCTGAAAGTGAGGTTTATGTGTTATAGTTTATTGGAATTTAATCAAATCTAAATAATAATAATAATGCATTGGTTTTATATAGCGCTTTTCTAGACACTCAAAGACGCTTTACATTGCATTATTCATTCGCTCCCATACACGATGGTGGTAAGCTACGTATGTAGCCACAGCTGCCCTGGAGTAGACGGAAGCGAGGCTGCCAATCTGCGCCATCGGCCCCTCCGACCACCACCAACCACTCACTCTCACACTGCATTCACCCAGCATTGAGTCACTTACAAGTCTAACTTATTTGTTATTTTGATTTTCGTGTAAACGTTCACAATTCACAAATTAGCAAAAGCCACCAACATACACCGATCAGCCACAACATTCTGACCACTGAGAGGTGAAGTGAATAACATTGATCATATTGGTACTATGTGGTGCTCTGCTGGAAAACCTTGGATTTTAAAATCTGAGTTGATGAGACTTAGACACCCAAATAAACATTGTCCCAGAACAAGCACACTCCCTCATGCAAATGGAAATCCCAAATGTCACTGGCCTACCCCCACAGGAAAATGCACCCCACCACATGGCAATAACATCAAACAATCAGGAACATCTTGAGGAACATTACAATGGCCCAAGATGTTGATTTGACCTTCAAACTTCCTAGACCCCATTCTGATCAAGCATCAACAGGATGCAGTGGAACAAGTTGGATTGACAGAGGCCCCACTGCACAAGCCAGAGTACCCAAAGGATCCACTGCCAACGTCCTGGTGCCAGACCCCATAGGACACCCTGAGAGGTCCTCTTGTCCATGCCCAATGGTTCAGAGCATTTTTGACCACATAAGGGGGACCAACACAATATTAGGCAGGTGGTCATAATGTTATGCC
>OMNN01098345.1:2250-12429 GCA_900302755.1 Chromis chromis
CAGTTACATTTGGGATTTCCATTTGCATGAGGGAGTGTGCTTGTTCTGGGACAATGTTTATTTGGGTGTCTAAGTCTCATCAACATGGATGCCAAAATCCAAGGTTTTCCAGTAGAACACCACATAGTAGCAATATGATCAATGTTATTCACTTCACCTGTCAGTGGTCATAATGTTGTGGCTGATTGGTGTATACAGTCGTGAACAAAAGTTATCATGTAAATAACACAACCTTCTACATCACCAAAACTGATTATTTGAGTTTTTTGGACTCTGCATTGAGATTTTGTCATATCTGAAGAAGATCCTGTAATAAATCTATGAAAGAACCAAAATGCACAATTGTTTTCTGTGACAAAGATGCATATGTTTCAATTATTCCATCATAGAAACTTAGGAGTTATAGGAGTCATTGGAAACTCAGTAATCCAAAGATACACATGGTCTTTACAAGTATGTAAACTTTTGTTCACGCTGCATATTAGTCACAGGGACAAAACCAACACTTTTACTGTAATACTTTACATATAATTTGCTGCTAGTATTTATGTACTATTTTTTATATAGGACTTTTGTTTGTAATTCAGTATTTTTACATTCCTACACTAGTACTTTTACTTAAATAAAAGAATTTAATCTCATATGCTCATCTCTGTGCCACTATCATCTACAAATGTTTAGTCTTTCTGTAAAAGTAAATACTTTTTTTTAGTCTGTCCTGCCCATATTCACAGCCCACTTTGCATTTTAAACTAATAAAATATGTTTTCATTAAAAAAAGATGTGGATTTCGTTAACATTTTTCTGCAGTCAGCATTTTGTTAGTATCTCATGAGGGTTTTTACATCATGCAAATGGAAAAAGACAGGAAAGTGTTTTTTAAGGTATTTAAATTTACTTTGGTTAAACAAAAACCGTGTCTGCAAATGCCTTTGCCCTTGGGTAGCTCAAAAGAAGAAACAGCAGTCTCACTGCACTAACATGATATTTCATTTTGCTTGAAATAAATAAAACCCACTCCAAGCATTACTGTGTTGTTTTGCTTGGACCTTGTGCCATTTTGTGTCATTTTGGGGGAAGAAATTATACCTTTCAAGCAATAAATACACTGATCAGGCATAACATTATGACCACTTGCCTAATATTGTGTTGATTCCCCTTATGTGGTTAAAAATGCTCTGAACCATTGGGCATGGACAAGAGGACCTCTCAGGGTGTCCTATGGGGTCTGGCACCAGACGTTGGCAGTGGATCCTTTGGGTACTCTGGGTTGTGCAGTGGGGCCTCTGTCAATCAAACTTGTTCCACTGCATTCTGTTGATGCTTGATCAGAATGGGGTGTAGGAAGTTTGGAGGTCAAATCAACATCTTGTTCCACAAGATGTTCCTGATAGTTTGATGTTTTTGCCATGTGGTGGGGTGCATTTTCCTGTGGGAGTAGGCCAGTGACATTTGGGATTTCCATTTGCATGAAGGAGTGTGCTTGTTCTGGGACAATGTTTATTTGGGTGTCTAAGTCTCATCAACACGGATGGCAAAATCCAGGGTTTTCCAGCAGAACACCACATAGTACCAATATGATTGATGTTATTCACTTCACCTGTTAGTGGTCATAATGTTGTGGCTGAAAGGTGTATGTCCTGAATGCAGTTACTACAGTTGTTTGCTGCGGGAACAGACCTACCTGATCAGCTGAGCATTGTCATGTGGCTTTTGAGGCAACAGCTTGACTTTCCTCCAGTCGAGGAATTCGTGCAGGGTGGTGAAGGGGTCTTGGGTGATTGGGCACTTGTCCACGTCGCTCCACACCTCCAGGCCCACCAGAGCCACTCGGATATTCAGAGCCCTGTAGAACTGACAGTAGAGGAGGTATGAAGAGAGATGTAGTTTCAGCTTATGAGCTTACGGTCGGTCTCTCTTAACATTTCTGTTACCAGCTTCACTGTACATTACATATTAAACACAAATTCTATAAAATAGTCACTTTAATAAAAAGGGGCTCTGAAGAAACACTTAAACATTTATTAACGCACGACTCTCCGCTTGAATAAATCGCCTTTTTGCTCCTGTTTTATTAAACTGCCACCCCGCTCGCACGATCTATTACGCCGGGCCCTCTCTCTTCACAACATTTCTCGGCCGAGTTATGAAATTGATCATCCGTTCATAATCTAATCAGCCTCCGCTCGCAGGTCGGTTAAATCTCACCAGGCTCCATGTGACCTCTAATAAATCACATTCCAACACTGCATGCCCCTCTTTTTTGATTCAATTGTTACCTTGTCCACGTAATTGGCGATTTCTGCCAGCCGCTGCTTGACCTTCTCCATGTCCTTGCCTTGCTTCTGGAACTGAACAATACGGGAAGAGAGAGAATAAAGCAAGGAGAGAAAGAGGTGTTGAATGTTTATTATCATCAAAGATAGTGTTTAGGGTGAATTAACATTGTTTCGGGTCTTAATATGGCAATTTGTAGCTGCAACCCCTCAGTGGAGCTTAAACTAAAGAGGTAACCTCAACCACCTTGTCTTATATCCGACATTTCATCAGCCTCTGTGGCTCTAAAGCATGACATTGACCTATATGTCTAAAGCCAGTGAGATCTTAGCTCCCTGTGAGATCTTAAGATCTGAGATTATTCATGAAGAACGAGCTTCATTTGTGAGTCAAGTGGCCAAAATGATGCATGCAGAGGAATGCAGCAGGAGAGTGAATAGGATGGATAAGTGGCCACATCAGAGGCGACAACAAGCCCATCTTATCTATGTCTCAAGGTGAAAGTGGGCGGTTTAGCATACGACCCGTGAGGCTCCTTCCAGAGGGATTCAGCCGGAAGGTGAATAGGCGGCGTGACCTCCGCTTACCTCTCTGTTGTCAGCCACGATGATCAGCTCCACGTACTTGGTCGTAGTCTGGACGTGGCGTTTATGCTGGGAGAAAAAGTGAGTGAAGAGGCAATAGGAAGGGAAAGATGTAGTAGAAAAAGTGGAGGGAAGGTGACAAAGATAGAAGAAAGAGCAGCAAATGAGATGAGAGTGAGGTGAAAAGAAAAGGAGAGAGCAGAGAGAGACATTAGGAGGAAGCACTTCGCTGCAGTTTTTCTGGAAAAGGGCAGCCTAAAAATTCAGCAGGTGGCAACTAAGTATGGTTTTTCACCCGAACTATGCTCGGCACAAAAGGCGGCCGAGAAGCAATCAGCTGCTCTTCATGTCTGACCCAATAAGAGCCGCTAAGGTCACACAATCTGATGGCACTCTACAGGAGCGAGCTTATTAACTAATAAATCACTGCTTTTTTTGGACAATGCTGCAGGCACCGTTGGCACAGTCGCTGCCTTTGTTTCCAAAAAAGAGAATGCGATATGTGTAGTACTGATTTATGTGACAACCTAGCAAGGACTCCACCAGCATACTTAGAGGAATATGTGCATATGTCCACACAGAAGCAAATCAGGTTCACTCACTTTTTTGTATTGCATTTTTTTGCATTATTTACCTATTTTTGTGAGCTCAAAGATCATTACCATTCTATGTCTTTTCTTAGTGGAAAAGGTAGGAAAGTCAGATGCAATGAATTCTGAAAACTTTGTTGTTGTTTAACACTCTGAACAAGGCTTCAAATGCATGTTATCTCAAATTTAAAAAAAAAAATCAATCAAACATTTATCAGAGCCAGAAACTGTAAAACCAGAAAAAATGTCAGATTTTCAACTTTCTGATAGTCCTTGAGCTGATCATGTGTAACCTTCTGTTGTTCAGTTAAAAAAAAAAAAAGAAAAGAATTCCCTGCAATTAAATGCACTCCTTGGCCTGACCATGAAGCCATTAATAAATCAGTCACATGACAAAAACTCATGAGCTTTTTAGCTGCACTGGACTGAACTGCAGGCAGTGTTTGCACAGAGTAGATGGGAGTATGGAAACAAATAAACAATGTAAATAGTCAAATATCAACAATATGTAAAGAAACCATACCTTCCAGTATTGTTAACATCTGTGGGTACTTGGAAGAATGTTGTGCATATTGATTCCAAGTTTTGTTTCAATTTTTGTAAAACAAGTACTCAAAGGAATTCATTTATGACATTATTTTTTCATACTGCACCAAAGATATTTTTGAGTACTCTCTTTTTCTAGCAGTGGGTGTCCTATTTCTCTAGAGGTGCAGGATTTTATGTTGCATTGAGTACAAATGTGACATGAGCAAAAAACAAAAGGCCAGAAACTTCTTGGAGTTCAGAGGAATAAACAGGAAACTTACCACAGATTTCAAAGTAAAAGATGAGACTATGTGGTAGATAAACTTGGAAGATGTTGTCAAACAAGCCGAACAAAAATAAATAATGCAAATAATGCAAATAACAAGACTAAATGTCTTGAGCAATTAGCTAAAGTTAATTGTGTTGACACAGTAACAGTAACAGTTCGTGGATTACCAAAGCAATCTATCAGTAAAAATGTAAAAGAAAGTATGGAGACAATGTTGATCTGGGACACTTCCAGAACAAGACTAATACAGCCCCTGGCCATGCAGCAGACGCTGCTTTCATGCTGTGCTGGGCAGCAACTCCATTTCGCCGCATGTCGTGCTACAGTCTGTTTCACCTGCACACACAAACACACACATGCACACTTACACACACATGCTTTGCTCTTTCCACTCACACGCTCGCAGATCCTATACTATCCTGCTGGCTAAGGGTTCTGCCTTCACACCATGGCCCTCTTTCAACCTGAGCCCCTTTATCCTTGCTGGCCTGGCAGCCTGGATCCTCTCTGCTCTTATCTGCCTCCTCCATAGATAAGCCAGGATGGGCAAGTGTGCTCTAAATGTACCCTATGGTGATTACCAAGTCTCTAGGAGGCCGCTGGAGACGAGACACACATGGACACTGTGTTCAGCAAACTCAGTGAAGAGCATCCCCGTTCCTGAATAGAATCCAGTGAGTTAGGAGCTGCAAGGTGTGAATTTTACAACACATATTTTTTGACTCTATAAAACGGAAACTTCAACTGGAGCATGAAAATATTGGGTTCTGCTTCCAGATTTCCAGCAGATTTATATAAAAGAAGTCTACTACTACTTAATATCATCATGAACAAAACATATATTTCCTTCTTCTTCCTTTGTTCATGTTTTGCACAGCATGTCTCAGGTGAGAATGAAAACAAAAACTGAATCGAGTACAACTTTTGCTTAAAAATAAAGATATCTTTGGGGCTTTTTGAGATTATTTACAGTAGAAATAGGCACAGAACAGGGAGAAAGCAAAGGAATATTATGCAGTAAAGGTCCAGCCAGCTCAGAGTTGAAAGCTAAGGGCACTTTAGCCCATGTGGTATGCGCCTTAAACGTGCAGTTATCTGGTCACCCCATCTAGTGCACCTTTGCAATTTGATATTCTCCCCTATACATGCATTGCACTGTTCCAACAGGTCAAAAGTGAGGCTCCATGCTTATGCTCTGCAATTTAGTTCAGGCAAGCATCCAACTGTTCTTTCAATATATTGTCCACTTCAGAAATTCCACGTGTTGTGGTCTGTTTCAGCCATAAGAAAGACAAAACACTCTCCAATTGCATGTTGTGTGTGCAAACATCTCGGACTTCTTCAACTCGAGACAACGTATTCGCGGGAACTCGTGTTGTTGATGTGCAGTTTCTGTCAGCTTGCCAGCATATCTCTCTACTCTTCTCTGCCCCATCTGACTCTCATCATCCAGGGGCACTCTGCCAACACACCTCTTTATCTTTAGACCCTCAAGCAGGGCACATTGCAGCTTATCAAAGCACACCCCGGTGCCCCTGTGTAGCATGCTGAGGTGATCTCGGTTTGCCTGTCGTCGAGTGCAGCACATCAGACTTTATATTCTCACTTTTTTGGGGGGGGTGAGCCTTCTCTTCGCGAAACAAGACTGGAATATAAAAATATATATATATACCCTGATCAGCCACAACATTATGACCACTGACAGGTGAAGTGAATAACATTGATCATATTGGTACTATGTGGTGTTCTGCTGGAAAACTTGGAAGACTTAGACACCCAAATAAACATTGTCCCAGAACAAGCACACTCCCTCATGCAAATGGCAATCCCAAATGTCACTGGCCTATCCCCACAGGAAAATGCACCCCACCACATGGCAAAAACATCAAACAATCAGGAAAGTCTTGAGGAACATGACAGTGGCTCAAGATGTTGATTTGACCTCCAAACTTCCTAGACCCCATTCTGATCAAGCATCAACAGGATGCAGTAGAACAAGTGGGCTGGTGCCAGACCCTATAGGACACCCTGAGAGTTCCTCTTGTCCATGCCCAATGGTTCAGAGCATTTTTGACCACATAAGGGAAACCAACACAGTAGTAGGCAGGTGGTCATAATGTTATACCTGATATATGTTCTTTACCATCTCATCTTTATAAATTGCATCTGTCTTCGCTTACCAGTAGGTTTTCCTTCTAATTCTGACATTTTCTTGTTGTATTTGGAAGCATAGGAAAGTAGTATTTTAAACAATGAAAGAGAGCATTGTGATCAGATGAAGCAAATTAAAGTGCACTGGAAAAAAAAACCCTCATCAGAATCAACACATAATCTTCACACTAGTATAAATTCTCAGTATGAGTCTTCTTTTGTTCCGATCTTCCGTCTACGTCTGTCAGGCAGGAACGTCTGCATTGTGCTGTTGTCAGGATTCATTTGCTTGTGCTGAATCTTTACAGCCCTCTTAACACTTGAGACAATGGATGCTGCTAAAGCCAGAACTATAATCACTATCAGAGATCAGGCTGTACAATAAAACCTCAGAAAACCCCAGTTACTGAATGAGCGCATAGAAAACCAATAAGGACCCATATGTTTGGTCTATTTCCAGCATTGATCTCAGTGTTTCCTTAATGATATGATTGCAAATGTAAAAAAGTCAGTTTGAACTAAATGGAAAGCCCCTTGTTTTTATGCTGCATCATGATTATATTATGCGAGTCCTTGTCTGTATCCTGATCTGCTAAACCAGCCGTGTTCATCCACTCCTGCCTTCCAGAGATCGCCGGAGTCTGTGTTTTCCACTTATCAGTGCACATCATCTTTAAAGCCCTATCCCCCTCCGAGGTTAGAGACTCCCCAGGGGCACAGCCCGTGTGATTTATCTTCCACGCTCAGTGGGGGTAGCAAAGGGTTTAGTGTAGGGAGCGCGATGGGGTGGGATTTCCTAAAAGCAAATCGGTTGAATTCTTGACGGACAGGTCGCGGCTGGTTCAGTCCAAGCTCACGTTCAAAGCAAATGTTGCCACTTAACAGTCAATGTACTTTCCGCAAGCGTTTATCAGCGCCGCTCTCCAGAGCACTAATGGACGCCCCTGAGATCAAATGGATGCGATAAGTGAATAATTCAACAAGTAGTAGCTTTTTAAAATATATATACCAGGCCACTTACCAATATCTACATTACAAATGATCTTTAAAGAGGGTTGGGGTGAGAATTTAAATTCTGTGCACTCAGGTTCTAAATATAGGCCACAATAGGTGTTTTTACTTTGGCTGGTTGATACGCAATTTTCTGTCTTCACGCCATTTGTAGGGTAAAGTGTGTCTAAAGTACCAGCTCAAATTCTTAAGCTGCAAACACAAAAGCAAAGTACTAAATTAGGTTACAATATAGGAAATCAATGGAAACTTAAGGTAGTATTGAGTCTACAAAACTGCTATGTAAAGAATCTTTGGTTAATGCTCATTGGTTAAGCACAAGTAAAGGAATATTACAAACCTGCTGTGGGGTGACTGTGCTATCCCTTGCAGAATCAATCATCAACAGATCATAGACACAATACGCCCAATGAAGGCTATTTTCTAAATGGTTTGAGGGTTTATTGATTATACTCACTAAAGCGTTAACAGAGATATAGAGTTTATTGATTTACTTCCAGTGGCCTGTCTATAGTGAAGCAGGTTTGATCAGTTTGACCTGCTGAAGAGCCCGTGAAGTGGAAAGTAGTTGAACTCCAAGACTGAAATACATTTTGTTCTACTTGATTTATTAAGATGATTTGCTAGAAAAAAGACAAGGGGTGCCATAGTGGCTGGGTATTTAACCCTTTCAACCCCAAAACCTGTTGGTAGGTTTGAAAATCATCAAAATTACACCGTTTATCAGAACCAGAAACTGTAAAAAACCAAAAGAATCAACTTTCTGACAGCCTGTGAACATGTGACATGTGGGTCTGTCACAAAAAATAGCTGAAATTATGCTTCATATTATGATACTTCATCAAAATCACTTTGTTCTGTACGTCTCATTCAAAAATGTGCCAAAAACGCACCAGATAGTTCAAAAAAAAAAGAAAAATTCTGAGCACGACTCAGCTGCAACAAAGAATTCTAACAATATTTCAAATGAACTGCAGGTTGTGTTTACACAAAGTAGAGAGGAGTCAAGAAGAGAAATTGAGAGGTAATAAAACATGCAGCATGGCTCAAAAATCGTTTATAGTGGAGCAAAGTTGTCAGAAAATTGCTGGAATACTGTGAAAAACACCTGGTTTGTAGAAGTTCTAATAGCCTATATATAACATGTGGAGCCCCTATATCCAGCCCTTACTATAAGCTTTAGCAAAAAGGACATTTTTCAGAATAATCTTAAAAGCACGGATTGTCTCTGCCTCCTGAACTCCAACTGGGAGCTGATTCCACAAGAGAGGAGTTTGAGAGCTAAAGGATCCCATTCTGCTTTCGGAAACTCCAAGAACCAGTAAGGCTGCACTCTGAGAGCAAAGCGGTCTGCTGGGATAAGATGGTACAATAAGTTCCTAAAGATACAACGGAGCTTGGTCATTAAGGGCTTTGTATGTGAGGAGAAGGATTTTAAATTCTACTTCAGGTTGAAATATGGTATTTATTGCTGGTTCCTGTAGTACTTTCACTGCAACATTTGGAGTTTTTCAGAGAATTACTGGGACATTCTGGAAAAAAGGAATTATAATAGTCCAGTTTAGAAGTAACAAATGCATGGAGTAGTTTTTTTAGCATCACTCTGAGACAGGATGTTCCTGATTTTGAAAAATTTGCACACGTGAAAAAAGGCCATGTCTCATGTGTGAGTTAAAGGACATATCCTCTTCAACAATAACTCCAAGGCTCCTTAGAGTTGTGCTGGAAACCATCCAGAGTAACTATATGGTTAGATAGTGTGTTTCTGATGTGTTTAAGGCCAAATACAATAACTTTAGTTTTGTCTGAGGCCATAGTGAGTAAAAATGTGAAAGGAACACCCAGAAACTGCTTGGGGTTCAATAGTTTAAGGACCATGACCCACAACTTCTCTGTTTCAAGGAGCTGTGTTGCATGTGAATCCCCATCTCTCCCATACCATTATTTTCTATTATGTCTCTACTTTGAATTGAGCAAAAAATGACAAGAAATAAAAAAGAAAGACAGTAAAGAAGACATCTTAGAGACGTTAGCAGCTGTTGGTAGAATGCAGACAGTTTAATAATCCTTACCCTTGTGCTGAAGGCCCTGAATGGACTCCCGTCTGCATGCAAAGTGGGATAGGATATGTTGAAATCGTGGCCACAGGTGCCAGGAGCAAAACTGAGGTGTTCAGCTGTGTAGATCCAGTGAGTCCCATCAGAGTGATCAGCACGCGGTTCCAGTACGAAAGATCTGCCTCCAAGAGATATAAAACCCCTGCAGAAAGAGGAAAAGGTTTGAAGAGGTGCAGAGTTTATCTCAAGCTCAAAGTGAGCTGCACTGAAAATAACCAGATACACAGCAAGAAACTAGAATGTTCATTTTGATTTGGCTGAATGAAAGTGATCCTGACTTGTGTGTTACATCCCATTATGAGCAGAAAGGATGATACATCATTAGCGATGAGCACGCTCATCAGCCGACATCACGCGGTGTAATAATGGAGGCTACAACTCGAATTAGCACTTGATGATCAAGTGGCAGACATCTTTCATGAAGAGCAGGAGTTTATTTTATTTTATCAATGATGTGGTCTTTGTTTCCTCTTTCCCATGTTGTAACGGAGGCCTCCGTGATTTAGAGTGACATCCTCCCGCAGCGAGTCTGGATAAACTGTGAGAATCTCTTAAACCTTGCACAATATTCACATCTACATGAACTCATACGAACCCCCCCACCAGCACCTCCACCACCACCCCCTCAAGCC
>OMNN01098345.1:12449-26634 GCA_900302755.1 Chromis chromis
ACCACCCCCTCAAGTCCGAGCGCTGCCAACCCAAACCATTTGTCTCGGCGAGCAGGTCAAGCAATGTGTAGCTCCACTGTCAAAAAAAGTTCCGTTGATCGATCTCTGCGCAGACAGGTTGCAGGAAAAAAAAAACTTTAAATAAATAAATAAATAACTATTAAGACTGAGGTCGGTGGCGGAGCTTCACAATCAGCTAAATCACTCTGCCGAGGGTGTAGATTTTTCTGGCTGGTTTATGAAAACATTCCTGATGTGTGTCCAACGATATTGCTGCAATCATTACTCCTGTTTGACATTTGCAAACAGAGCGTTTCCAACACTGAAACCCCTCACAGGGTGTCAAGTTTACTGCTTTCCATCCGTATATACAAAGTGTCATCTAAGGTTACTGATCTAACAAAATTTATGATTTACTTACACTGCTCTGACCAAAGTAAGTGTCTAACTAAAAGGTTTTCAAATAAACCAACAGTTTAGCAACCTCATCTAAGTCATCAAAACCTGGGGGTAAAACCAAAAGCGAGCACCAGAAATATTGGTAGTAATCATTCTTGCACAGAAAAAACGTGTATGTGCAGCTACTTTGTGTACAGTATGCCTGTTTAAAAGTTTGGCTTTATTTGAGCCATAAAACAAATCAAAACAATCAAGTCCCATGTTCATTTGAGACTATGAACTGGATGTAAAAGATGGATGACCACGACCATGTGTCGCAATGGCTTCACTTTTCAGACCCAAACTCTAAGTCCATCTTTTATGAGGATACTTCAAAAAGTTCTCAGCCTCACCAAAAAAAAGTCACACGAGAAAGATTGTTCTTGCATTATTTGTCAACATAGTCTCCTTTAACTTAAATGCACTTGGTCCACCAATGTTCAAACTTTGCTATCCCTTTGAGGAAGATGTCACATCTTGAGCCCCAGATACTCCCCAATATCATGCATGACCTCATCATCATTTTGAAAATGGTGACCTTGCAAGTGGGATTTCAGTTTGGGAAAGATAAAAGTCAGATGGTGCCAGGTCTGGTGAGTAAGGTTCATGGGACAACAGTTCAAAGCTATATTTGTCTGCTTCTGCCACCTGTGCTGTGTGAACTGGTGCATTGTCCTGGAGCAACAACACACTAGCTTAAAGTCTTCTTGCAAAGAAATGACAACACACATCTGAGCTTTTGTGGACAGTTATATGCCCCAAAATGGGAGTTACGTCCCTTGTTTCCAGGTGAGGTAGAGAACTTTTTGAAGTACCCATCATATATACAGTTTATGAGTAAAATCTTGGAGCAATAAAAAATAATTAAGACATGCCTTATTATGATACATACCATATTATGAATATTAGGTTATTAGGTCTGCACATTGAAACTTTGTCTCAGCAAAAGACTTACATTTTGATTTGCAATTTGCTTATGAAAACATGTGACTAGGCTTGAATTCTCTTGAAAAAAACTGAAACTTGACTTGAAATAAACTTGTAAGGGAAAGAACACAGATAGTATCTGGCATACTTACTTAATCCCAGCACAGGTACTGAGGCTGACATCCGAGTTGACATGACCCTCCACCTCACCGTGATAGTAGCAGTTTGCCTGAGGGAGCACAAATCAAAAAACTTTAAGATTTAAAATGCAAGACCGGAAGAATAAGACCGGTGTGAAACAACACATGAGTTTAGGCTTAAGCACTATTCAAACACACAAGTCCCAGGTGTTAACTGTGAAATATAAGTGAATTAACTACAGTGGAATAGTCTTCTGCCAGGTTTGCAGAAGTGATTCCCTCTCATCACCACAGGCTAATGATGGTTAAAATCTGAGTTTCACATTTCCCTGCACAAGCTTTGTTGCTTTCTGCTGCATTCCCAGGTACCCACTTTCATGGACCACCTGTCAAGTTGCAGCGGGGAGTAAAGAAAGTGAATTAAGCCTGTGTTTATTGAACGAAGCCTGGCAGCAAGAGGGTGGGGAGGAAGTGTCTGGTTTAGAGAGAAAACAGGCCCTCTGCTACAGTTGAAGAGCCTCGCTCAGGTGAGGTCTGACCGACAGACCTACTGCCACCCTGTTCTGGAAAACAAGGAAATGGGAGTTTTCCACCCCACTCTGAGTGCCTCTAAATATAGAGAGCAGGCAGTAAATTTCTATGTCTGGCTCCTTCAAGGTGGCTAACCTCCAGAGGCTGCTGATTTTGCATGTTCGGCATCTCAACGGGTTTCTGGAATTAAAGGGAATCCTTGCCTAATCTTGCATCACAGCACTTCCTCACAGTAATCTTGTAATGATAATCCAATTAATGTTTTCTCACTTCTGACATGAGCAAGTTAAAACAGCCTGGCTAAATAGTGTCTTTCAGTCTCGCCACCCAAAATTAGATTGAGGTTCAATAGGATTTTTTGAATAAGAATTCTTAAAAATCCCTTGATTTAATCAATTTTGGTTTGAATTTTAAGTAGGAAGGTATAAATGACTTCTTATTCAAAGCTGCATTCATGAATATATTTATATCTACCATGGATTGAGTGAGTAACTTATCTAAAAAGGATTACTTGTTGTGACAAAATCACAGAGAATAATTGCATTTTAGCAATGGTTTTTCTTTTGGGGGTGGTTATGGCTCAGATGGTAGAGCGGGTTGTCCATTAATTGAAAGGTGGGCAGTAGCATCCTTGGGCAAGACACTGAACCCCAAGTTGCTCCCCAATTGTTGGCTAGCGCCCTACATGGCAGCTCATAGTTGAATGGAAAATCATCAATCAAAAAGGGCTTTGGAACCCATGGTTAAAAAATCAGGCCATGGACAAAGGAACTGCATAGGTGTCCTGTGGTGTCTGGAACCAGGACATTGGCAGCAGACTCTTTGGGTAATGTGGTTTGCAGGGTCAGGCATCTATGGATTGGACCTGTTCGGGCGCATCCCAAGGATGCTTAGTCGGATTGGGATCTGGGGAGTTTTAAAGCTGGGTCAACACATTGAAATTTCCCAAGCAGTTCTTGGAGTGTGGTGGGGTGCATTGTCCTGCTGGTGGAGGCCACTGTTGTTGTTGGATGGTGTGTTCAAGTGGGTGTCAAAGTAACACAAGTATCCACAAGAATGCTGGAACCCAAGGTTTACCAGCAGAACATTGCATTGTTACAAGAGGGTCAATGTCATTCATTTCACCTGTCAGAGGTTTTTATGTTGTGGCTGATTAGTGTGTATTGATTGGGTTGCCAGAAACACAACTTCAAATGAATGCTTAAGCTGCTCCATGTGTACTAGGTGTGTAATTAGACAATTTCTGTGCCAACGTGTTTGCCATAACAATATCCCAGTGATGTGTTTACAAGTTGTTCTGCTGTCTCCAAAGTGGCCAAAAATAAATCTTTTCTCTTTGCTAATGACAGAGTAGAGAAGAAATATTGGACAAGACATTTCAGAAAGTGGTCCCTTGAAAGCTTTTACCTATTTGGACACTTTCTGGTGGTGTCCTGGAAAAGAACAATCCATTAAAGCAAAGTAAAATGGTGCAAAGACAGGCCAGAGCATTATATGAAATATGAATTTTTAGTTTAGTGGGGAGGAGCAGGGCTGGATTTAGTACACTGAGTTAATGCTACCACCTCATGTTTCTTTGATGAGATCATGACGGTGATGCATTGATATACAGGATATGAATAGACTTTTCTGCAGAGAGAAATGAGAAAGGAAAGTGCTTATGCATTCATATCTGAAATACGGAGGATTAATAACTAATACCCTGATTATTGTGGGAGACAATCCTGGGTGTGAACATTATATTGTTTATCATTACCATGCATTTATTATTCAAAGTTAACACTTCAATGTCCATGGAGGTGATTCATATTCCCAGTGGATGGCCTTAGTTACAGCACATGGCACGTATTTATTGTATTGCACGTAGACTTTTAAATTTAGTGAAAAGGGGAGAGGGTGTAAAACAGACAGAAGGAATGGAGGGAGGGCTGACTCATGCTGAAGTCACTCCCAGCAGTACCTTGTGTTTGACACAGAACTGAACCCGCAAGATCCCTTGCCCAGATCACTATATCAGTCTCCTCCCTGCCGGCAGGACAAATAAATTAACTGCGGATCAGTCTCAAAAGATCTGGTTGTTTCCAGGAAAAAAGATCCTCCCATGAAGAGCTGGCTGTGGTCATGAGAGAGGAATGAGAGGAGGGGTGGAGGTCGAAAGATGTCCACAGGTTTCTCGTCAATTTATCAACTAGGTACAACTTTGCTGCCTGCCTGCATTTTACATATTTTTTTCATTTGAATATGGGCTGTTGTCAGCCAGAACAAGAAATATCACCTTGGGCTCGCTGAAGTAGTGATGGACATCATTGGTTATTACTAGTGCAGTGCCAGCTGCATACATTTGCCTTTGATGATGTTGCCTAGCAACAGGAAAGTCTCAGGCTCCTCCCACATGCAGCCACAATGCCCTTCAAAACAGCCACCGCTCATCTGAATAACTTCAGATTTGACACTGCACCTCCTCAGGTCCTCAGCAATACACCCAAGAAGTTTGAAGTGGATCAGATGTACAGTTGTTAAGATATGTGAAGAACAGAAAGACACTCACACATAGTTCCTTCACTTATTAGTGAGATTATTACTATTATCACTGTTACTATTAACTCTACATAAATATAATAAGAACTTAATTATTAATGAATTGTTATTGATAATGAAAATGCACGTATCCACCCAGCTCAACTCCAGCTGTGGACTCCGAATCCACCCTGAGCTGACCCGCCACAACTCCTTCATTGTTTTTATGCTCTGGAATGGCAGCAATTCTGATGAGCTGGCCGAGCCCCACAAGCGACGGTCCAGCTCTGGTCTCACTGCAGTCTCAAGCGGAAAATATTGTTCATTTTGCTGTGTGGGTTGGACATTATTGAATTACATTAATCTAATCTTTTGTGGATTTCAGCTATAAGCCGGCCAGGCGTTTTGTACACAGATATCGCGGGCTGTTTATTATGATGCATTTCCCGTATCCGCACAAAAATTAGCCGTTTAATTGCAAACTGCAGATGATCAAATCCCTGAAATCAGGAAAAGCTGCTGGAAGCTACAAGGCACAGAAACCGCTCCACGTGCTTTAGCTTCACCATTTATTACAGTATACCACATACTATAACCCCCAAACCTCAAAATAATTATTTAAATAGCAGGATTTTTCTGGGTCCATGGAAGATGTTTTCAAAGACCCATAGTACTTAAAAGCAAAATCCAAATGAGCTTAATGAATATGATATTTACAATATTTATCACAGCACTGAAGCAAAACACAAGGCACAACCATATCTTAAGAAATAATTAGTAGTGGAATTGCCCAGAAATATGCCTGTCTCTAGGTAAACCTTGAACATCCTCCTTGATTTGGATTCAAAAGCTGATGAAAATTTACAAGTCATTTGACAGACTTCACAGATGTATTTTAGATAAATATGCTATCTCGATTGACGGGCCTCATAAATCCACTGATAGGTGTTGAATATTTCAGCCAATGTGACTGCTGAAGTGCACTTAGATGTTCACTAATTCAATATTTTCTTGCAGAATTGCATAGCAAACCATTTTTAGGGATGGTTTTAAGCTTATCCATTATGGAAGGATGTGAGCTGTTCCCTAAAACCAAATCTATTCTCTGACCTCTGTTCGCCTTTTATTTCATCAAATATGAATCTGCTGGCTGAAAATGGGCCCACTCACCTGCACAGCCTTTCTTTATGTGCAAGACTGCACAATTCCAGGTGGTTTAAAAGTGGGTCTAACTGCAATATCAATTTTTCTTTTCTTCCTCACCGACTCTAATATTAGCACAATGAAGCGGAACCCGTCCGGAGGAAGAGTTTCACAAAAGGCCAACATTCATAAGAGCTGCTGGGTGGGTGATACAGAAGAAAACATCACAGATTCAAGATCATAATTTCATTGTGTCACCTTTAATAAAAAAATAAAAAAACTGAAAATGAAACGAAACATACCGTGAAGTTGGGAGGGCCTGTGACCGCGCTGCCATCTTCCAGGTAATGGGTTTCTGTGTAGTTACTTGCAAACAGCCCCCTAGAAAGGATAAACAAAGACAACAAGCACTCAGGAGTGAGCCTAAAGGGGCCTCATCCAACAAAAATCAATCACAATGTCTTAAGCCATTCCACCACTGCCAGACCTGCATGGAAGATAAACAGTCTGATGCGATTTAAAACTTAACCCTGCTTTAGGATAGCATAAATCGAACCAAGCAGCTGTCGGCACTGAGAAAGAAAATAGATTTTAAAAAGAGGCTGCAGTGACGTTTTCCATTAAACCACTTTCACACCGCATGCATGCACCATGAAGAGGAACTCAATATCGATCCATAACTCATTGCATGTGATACAGTGGAACAGTAATTAGCTTACACACTGCAGACAATAGCAAGTAATGAGCTGATAGACATAATAGTGAAGAAATCTTTAGTTACAGATGGGAATAAATAAGACTATATTTTATAGTACTGAAGTTTTAAAGGGGTGTTTCCCCAGTGAATTAAAAACTAAACAAATAGTATAAATCAGCATTGGGAAAAGTGAGGCTGGGAAACTCAGTGTACCTTCAGATTTTATTAAACCAGAGGGATTTTGCTTGGACGAGAGTGATTTTGTTCTTTTGAGCAAAAGTCTAAATTAACTGGAAACAGAGGATATATCATTGCAAGAGGACCTTCCCACGTGTTTTGGTCTTGTCTTGTTTTTTCCGGGGGAGATTTTTATGGCTCCAAGTATAGGTGCCGCCAACATTTGATCAATGTAAGAATCTGTTTTCATCAAAATGCTGCTTTTCAGACTGCTTCAGTAACATGGTTGAGATGATTTCTAACACAGATATGTGATTATATGTTCTGAAAGTGTGGAAAGTTGATTTGAATAGGTGCCACATGTGCATTTAAAGAGGTTAGTTACCCCCAAACAATAGACACAAAAGAAGACAGAAGACTAAATCCAGCTTATATGTGTGTTGACTCAGCAGGGATAATATTAAATGAAGTTGATCTGCAGGAGAATAAACATTCAAAAGCAATACGGTGCACAATTCAGTGGAGCCTCACTGCATTATATTCCATTATTTTTTGAATTTGCACCTGGTGCCTGAAATTAAGACACAAATTGATGCAGAAAAGGCACAAATCTGTCCATAGAAATTCCACAATATGCAGGAAATTAAGTGTTTGATGCTCAAAATGTCCTGGGGGAGTATCCACGCCCACTGTACCAAGTACCAACCTAATGAATCTCTTTATAAGCACTGTCAACTTATTACACTCTCCTGCAGGAAGGTGGAACATACTGGAAAGAATTTGATTGTTACCCACTGGAATCAAGGAGAACAAATTGCAATACTGCGGTAATGAGGCACCTGCCACCTGTTTTTGTCTAATCTTGGCAAAGCATCAACTTATCTCTGTCAACAATTAAGCAACATTACTGGTCGCAAACTCAGTTATGTTTTTCAGCTATGCTAGCTGCATAGCTCTGGGGATGGTAAGGCCCAATGGTCTATCATTTGCAGCATTAATAGCATTGGCATTGTGTGTTAAGCGTGCTGAGGTTGGCATTTGGCTCAATACATCACTGTTCCAACCTTTATACTGTAGACTCTTATCCTTAACTGTGCCATTTCAGTTTTGAACAAACATCACACTGTACCCACATCAGGGAACCTTGCATGAACCTCCAGTACTGTCTAACCCTAAACTATTTTGGTTTTGTGCTGTTGCTACTGTAATCTGCTGCAACTGTTGGCCAAGTCTTCCATGAACCAGCAACCTGCCTCCTGTGGCCCTTTTCAAGTCTATAGGGGACAATCATGGGACGAGTACACCAAACAACCTCTTAACCGTGCTGTCCTGTCCCCTTGCTGCAATAACAAAAACTCTGTACCATGAGGTTGGCTGCCCTTCTCACCACCTACAGAGGTTACTGCTCTATTCTACTGGCGGAGGGAAGAAGGTATTAAGCAGTGGATCAACAGAAAAAAAGCCACAAATGATCCAAAAAAACCATGTGAACCCCCTGCCCGGGTTGATTATTGCAGCATGAGCATCTGTATTTGTGTTCGTGATTTGTACAAGCCAGTGTCTGTCCTCTATGTGTGCATGTACTGTATACACAGCATGCACATGTACAGTATTACACTGCAGGACATCAGCAGATGGTTGGCTGGTGCTGATGCACAGCAGAGGAACAAACCTCAGCAGGCAGCTGGATTCTCTTACTGACCTCACCGCTGACAACCCAGCTGGGAGTTTCAGCTGTAACAACCTGGGGAGGGGGGTTATTTTGTTTGGGAGCTGTCAGCATGAGACACAATGCTTCCCCGCCCTCCGGTCCTCGACGGAGCCAAAGAGCTGGTAATAATCATTGGATCAAAGCGAGGCCAAAGAGTAGGGAGAGCCAAATAAAATGATGTGTTTCGTCAGTCTTAATTAGGTCTGCGCTCTCGGTTGGACACACAAACTCAACATCTGCCCCACAAAAGACAATCCAGTGTGGTGAGTGTGAGTGTGTGTCTGCCTCACTGCTTGCCTGTAAGAGTGTGGGTATGAAAAAACATGTTGCAGACACCCATGTGTCATCCATATGGTACTTTTGTATTACTTTTTGTGAATGTGAATGAGGGGGTTTATTGTCTCCCTCGCACAGGAGACACACAGGAATTATACCTATGAAGTTCCTCTCACTGCAGGGTGTATTTTCAAAAAAATATACTAGCCAAGGTCACCAATCTCTTGAACAGAGAGAGCAGTTGTCTGCTTTCGAGGTAGCCTGTGGTGTCTACTCATTTCAGCTGACTCTCTTAAAGGCTGGAGCACCGGCAATAGGTCCGCAACCAAGGACTGTCTCCAGTGGCGATTAGTCTTACACGTTTAGTTGATTTGTTGTTTGGTCTAGAAAATGGTAAAAAAATAAAAATAAAAAATCAATCAGTGTTTCCAACATCCACAATGTCATGTTGTTTGTCCACAACCCAGAAATATTCAGTCTACTGTCTAAAGAGGAGTAAAGAAAGCAGCAGCGTACAGGAAAGCCCTCCAGAGGATCATCAACATGGCCCAGAAGATCATCGACCTTCTTTGGAGGATTTATTCAGCTCTTGCTGCCTCAGTAGAGCAGCAAACATTCTTAAAGACCAAACCCATCCTGGGCACCTAAGACTACCTACCACCGACTACTACTATCTACTACTATCTATGCACTTTATTTTATTTATTATGCAACTAGTTGATCAATCAATTAATCACTGCAGCTCTCTTTAAAACACAATCGACTCACAACTCCATTTAGACTGATATATTAAGTCCATCATGTACCAATTCATGTACCAATCAGGCAATACTTTTCCCAAACTTGTGCAAAGAAAACAAAAAAAAACAAAAACCCTACATTTGTCCACCTGAACCAAAAAAGAGAAATTTTGTCTAAAAAGCTTGGAAGATATCCATTTAGTTGGTCTAACTGCCAATATGATAATTTTTTTGTCACCTATCACCAACTCTGAAAGTGCAAGGAAGGGGTTTTTAATGGCCAGGATGAACAGCACGAATAATCACAGCGAGCAAAACCTCTATATGCTTATAGAGGTTTTACTCGCTGTGAATGTTGTTTTAGGACAGACTTGAAATTGTGTCCTAATGGAGGAGAACATAATAAAACACCGAGAAAACAAAAAGACACAAAAGAACCATCAATGCCATTTGCAACACTGAGCCATCAAAGTACAGAAACACACATGCCGAAAACCTTCCGCTGCATGTCGACCAGCTGACAACACTTATTCCACCTAAATTTAAACTCGAAAAATAAACTGAGGTATGCAGGCCTCATTTACAATTGCGGGTGCTTGTTATCCACGCCGAGCAACGAACCACCAGCCGACTACATCGTGTGTCTATTTCCGCAAAGCCACTCGCCCCACATGTCCGCAGCCACTCAATGTTTATCAATCAGTGGGGAGTTAATGAGGCGTAGGCAAAAAGGAAGGGGACGGAGGGTCGCGCCCCCCCATTTAAAATGCATTACCCACAGGACGGGCCTCCTGCAGGGCTCCGTTTGACTGACACCGAGTTGCATTGGAGGCAAAGGCACTATGTGTCAACAAGATTTCACACACCGACTCTTAATGCTGAAAGTGGAGGCAGCCCGACACCAAAAACAACCACAACAACTGCAAATAAGACACAACAGGAGGTAAATACGGCTGAGTTTGTGCTGGCGCCGCATGTTTTTGTTTGTTAACTTCTCTTCATCGGTTAGACAGGTACAAATAATTACAGTTGTCATGTTCACACCTTGTCACGCTGTCTCCTAATAATTTTTTGGAAAGAAAATTACATTCGGCAAGGGAAGAGTTGGATTTGCCTGTCAGTAGATTTGACAGAAAGGCAATGAAGTCACTTCAAGCTAATCCTGAATTCCAGCAACTAAATGTCACTGCTGTATTCCCTGCATTAAATAATCTTTTTTTTTCTCTCTGTTGTATCTCCCTTCAACATTGTCAGCCTCTTGTGTCTGTCTTTGTATGGAAAAACACCAGCGTTTGCGCTAAGTCTTATCTAAATGGAATATATTCACACAAAAATAAATAACTCATTCAAACACATTCCCTGTTGTGAATGTTCTAATTGAGAAAACACGACTGTGGTAACCCTGATAAATTAATCTTTTTGGTGATTTAGCAACAAATTCCATATTTTTCTTACATGTGGTGTTCATTGTTAGTGTTTGTTCTGTTTGTATGTGAGGAGTGTAAATGGAGAGATGTGTGTGAGATGTATTAATTCAAACAGGCTTGATGAATTGGAGTTAGGGCCTAATCAATCAGCAGCAAAAGGGAGAAGATAAATGGTGCATATGACCTCAAAAGAAATAGTTCTGAATGTCAAGCCTTCCACCTGGCAATCATGCCGGAGAAAGAGTTTTTGAGCTTTTATATGCTAATAAAACATCACTTTTCTATTGATTATGACACTATTGTACATGCAGTCAACTTGTAATGTGATTATGGCAATAACCAGCATAACGAGAGCTGAGCTCAAGTCACGCACAGGCCGTAAAAACATAATCTCAGCGGCGGAGAGGAGATTTCAAACTGCTTGGGACACTTTTGATCAAATCTTGGAGGAACAACAAACACTAAATTGATTATGAGACTACAAGCCAAGAGGAGAAAGAGAAACTTTATTGTGAGAAAGAAAGGTTTCCCATCAAAACTGTTATCAGGTGGCGTAAAGACAGATTTAGGAGAATGGGAAAAATTACTTGCTAGTAGGTCAAAGCTTATCCATGCTGTGTGCATTACACAACTGGGGCCTGTGTTATCTGGCTTCACGAAGCCTAACAACCACAGTTATATGAAGCTGGCTAAAAAAAAGTTAAAATCAGGTTTTCTTAATCTAGCTTTGAGCACGTTGACATAAAAGTTGCAGTCTCGGCACCAGTCGCCAACATGGACACATCTAGAGCTGCATATTTCTCGCATGAAGAACAAACTATAATCCTAAACCAGTGTGGGGAATTTCAAAATAATCCAAGCTAAAAGCAACACAGCTGAAGAAAGAAAAACTTCCAAAGTTAATAGGCTTATCAGTATCACTACCCCATCATTAAGGCATATGTAGATCGGACTATAATTATTAATGTGTATTCAGTTAAATGTGTTGCTTAGATGTACGTTTCATTTAGTGTGTAAGACAATTTCAGCTTTATTCTTTCAGCTGCAACCCTGGTGGAGTTAAATGGTCTTGTGAGTAAAGAACAGATATAAAAACACTTCTAACTCATAACTAGACTTACTGCAAATCTTATAAAATCTGCTTAATTAGTCTGTTTTATGATTATAACTCCAAACGGTTCATCACCATTCCTCCAATCACTTTGCTAGATAATAAGATAAGATAAGATAAGATAAGATAATCCTTTATTGATCCCCAGAGGGGAAATTCAGGTCTTACAGTAGTACAAGGCAGAGAAACAATATAGAAATAAAAAATAGATAGATAAATAAAAAAAATAGATAGATACACACTTCAAAGACATTAAAATCAATCTATAGTAGGGGTGTCCAAACTACGGCCCAAGGGCCAAATGCGGCCCGCCATCCGTTTTTAATTGGCCTGTATCAAAGACTAAAAATATAGGGGATTATGGCCCGCACATAATATTTGTGC
This sequence comes from Chromis chromis, assembly GCA_900302755.1. NCBI lineage: Eukaryota > Metazoa > Chordata > Actinopteri > Pomacentridae > Chromis > Chromis chromis. The sequence continues at coordinate 24,669 of OMNN01098345.1, forward strand.
TTAACTGTACTGAGGTTCTTAGTTATAACACTAGGTGGAGCATCTGTCTTGAACAAGGTAGTGTCTCTACAAAGCAAGCAATCAAAGAAAAAAATTGCTGAAGGTCACCAGAAATGGTGGAACCAAAGAGATGCAAGATCACAAGTGAGTGCAGAAAATTTCAGACTCGATGGAAAAATTAATATTTCTTCATTGAAACCAATGGGAAGTGTGCCTGTTTGATTTGCAATGAAACTGTTGCAGTGATGAAAGAGTACAATGTACAACAACATTGTGAAACATCAGGCCTTTACGTCCTACACTGGCATCAAGCGGGAAGAGAAGATTAAGAAAATGATAGCTAGCTTGCTCAAACGTAATTTACCTGCATTTGATTGATTTTACTAACATTTATGCATTAGAAGTGAGGCAGTTTACCTCACCTCTAGTAAGTGGCCCAGTCCTTCATATATTTTTCTGTATGTGGCCCTTAGGGAAAAAAGTTTGGACACCCCTGATCTATAGTATATGTTTGATAGCAGAATAGCTCTGCAATGCAAAAAAAAACTGCATTCCTCCATATGCTCCATAAGGTCAAAAATATAGTGAAAACCTGTATTTTCTAGATGCATGTCAAAACATGCATTGTACATGAGCTGTAGTACCTGGTTGTGCCACCAGGTGGAGCCTCTTACTATTTAATAGTATTGCATTCCCTACTTCCCTGTTGGCAAGCAGTGTGGGAGTTTAGCTGGCAATGGGCACCATGACAGAGACTTTTGTGACACTTAATGGTCTCCGGGCAGAGCTGACAAGTGTGATCTAATGCATTCCTATGCAACTTATGTTCTCCCACTTGGGCGTGTGTGACGACAAAAGTAAACCAAGAATTGGGTTCAGAAACGAGCTGATACCATTCAGTTAAAATATATCCCAATCTGTCCCCAATCAGCTCTGGTCCCAATCCCTGATCAGCTTGAGACATCCATAGAATTCACATCTGTGATATCTATGCCCATTATGGTAAAGGACATGATTTAAACACTAGAAACTGTTACCTTTCCAAGAGACCTTCTCACTATCTGTTCTCCATGGATTCAGGATTCATGGGAAGAGACCTGACTGGTCAGTGGGTGCTGTTTTTATACACATTGATATTTCAAGCACAACCTGCTCCGGAGAAGGTTAGGTGTGCAGCACAAGTTACCATGGCGATGGATCCTGGTGAGAAGTGAACCAATTTCAAAAACCCAGGGTTAAACCTCAAGTAACCTCGCTAAAGTCAAATAATGCGTCATACTACAGGCCTTTGTTCTACTTGGCGGAACATGGAACAAACTATTTTTCAGTCAGCGATCACAAATGGCCTTTTGAATTCCAGCTCTGTGGGACTCTCTTTCTTCTTTCCATAAGGTTGAGAGTAACCTGGCTGTAAGTATAACTGAACTAAAGAAAGGTTAGCACTTCTGTGACAATAAAGGAAGTACTTAAAAAGTACTGTAGCTTCCTTTTCTTTTGTATATAAATTGAATATCCTTAATTGACCTGCTAAGACAGCTGCACTGACACCACAGCCTCCATTACCATTGTTGGAATTCAAGCTGGATCAATGTACAGTGATTTCCCCGTCAGAGTCTCCGACATGTCTCATTAAACTCAGACAACCTAATAAGGGACTTCTGGACAAATCCTGGAGTTAACTATGATAAATGAGAGGCTAGGCATTAGGCCCCCGAAGAGCAAATAGCTCTCGAGCCATATTCTGTAACGGAAAGTTATTTAGAGCAGATGTAAAGATAAACATTTAGAGCAGATGAAATCATCATCAAAGAATTACGTTTCTCGTAAAACTTAATCTAGGAGCCCCAATTAGTACATTACATTTCAACTGAAAGACTTGTGAGGCAATGTGGTAGTAATAATGTCCCTCTGCTTTTATGTGGCAAGTGGCAAGAACCCAGTTTCACTTGGAAAAAGTAGGGAGGGG
>OMNN01098345.1:26654-39865 GCA_900302755.1 Chromis chromis
GGGGGGGGGGGGTTGGGTGCATGCAAACCTACAGTAGTGCAAACCTCCCAAGCCAAAGAAACGTTGTCTCAGTGTTAGAAACTTTTCTTTTTTCCAGGACCGAGGGAAGAGGGCCAGTCTTTCTGGCTGTGATCTGTCTGACATCAGGCAGTGTTGCAGGCCAGTGCCAAGTAGAGCAGAGAGGCAGAATTCCCCCTGCTTACCCTGAGCTCAATGCAACTCCCAATCTTCATGAAGCATGTCATGAACAGAATCACCAGAGCATGCCAGCCAACGATTCTTGAAAAAAAAAAGGGGGGTTGGAGGGATGCACAAAGAATCAAGGCAAATGGTTTTGACTTTATTTATATAAGCTGCCATGTTCAGTAGCAACAGCTCAGTGGTGACCCTGGCTTCAAGACCAACATTCCAGCAGCAAAAGCGACAAGGTTTGTGTCAAGAAGACCAATTTCCCCTCAGAGTACAAAAATGTCTCATATTTATGTTACTCAGAGCAGGTCTGCCTGGTCGTTATCCTAGTTTCAACCCACCATAACTGCCTCATTAGGATTCTTAACACCTGCGTGGCATCCCGGGGTGGTTAATTGGTCAGCAAGATGGTCAAACAGAATAGCCATTAGCAGCAGTGGCACGCAATTATTGCAGTGACTGTCACCTAGAGATTGATGTGGTTAAGCCCAGGCATGCCCCGTGAAATCAATAAAGTGTCATCTCTGAGCAATGTCTGCGTGATGGATTACTCCACAGGATCCCAATTACAGAGACGGGATGATGAATACCACCCCAACAATGGATAAGATAATTGAAATTAGAACAGAAATGCAACACTAATCTTTGATAAAGTGTGGAAATAATGATGCGGACAGACTGAGATACACAAGTGCTTTGGTTACAATAACAAATCATTATATTCATTTTTAAAAATGTTTGAGTTTTACTGCAAAATATAGCATTTGTTTCTCATAGGAAGGCAGCCATCCTTACATTTGGATCATGTTTACACATATGTAGCTAAAAGGACAACATCAAATGAGACAAGGTGATCACTGGACCAGGAAATAGAGAAAGCCCCAAGGGGAAATAGATCTGGCGTTACCAACTAGGGGTGCAACGGATCACAAACTCAGTTTATTTTGAATTTTATCAAACAAATAAGAAGGTGCATATTGCCAAGACTGTCTCTGTCAACTGCTTTTAACATGCAAACACACAACCACTTTGTATCTTGTCACTCCAACTCTGCATTGAGATTTAGGGAATTATTCCTCACCAACGCAGAGGTATGTTTTCAATGGCGTTTGCTTATCTGTAAGCAGGATTAACACAAGAATTGCATGCCGATTTTCATGAAACTTGGTGGTGAGATGGAGCACTGTCAAAAAAGTAACCCTCACTTTCTTTTGAATTGCGAGACAGGGCATTGGCCACAATGTAGATGGCTCCCGAGTTGTTATGAAAAATTGCTGTGACTGTTAAACGTAAAAAACACAAAAAACACTTTGCTGTGTCATTGGTAAATCCAATATTGTATCCAATAAGGAGAATAACATAGTTAGTCTAGATTCTCAAAGCAGAAGCACAAATGTAAAAGCTTTTATAGTTAACAGAGTACTCAGGAACTCCATTTCAGCTTTGTAAGTTTAACCCCATGATCAGTTTTCCATACTGTATAAGAAATGCTGAGTACAACTTTCCACAGACAAAAAGCCAACTAGAGATAAAATGCATTTCCTTAGGTGGTCCTCAAGTCATTTCCTCTGACCCCTGATTTTGGAACCGTGTGCAACCTGCACACAAGCATGTTAAACTACTTGAAAGCCACTCTAATGACATGAGATAGTTAACATAGAACACATAAACATAAAATGACGTTATGATGGTTAAACTTTGCAATTAATCTGATTCACATGACTGCCAAAATAAGGGGGGCATACATATGGATCAACTACAGTCCACTATTAGCACCAAGAATCATCTTGTGTGGATTGGCTGTTCAAATGCTTAGAATGACATTGGTATGTTTATGGTTTCCCATCAAGTGAGTTCTAACAGTTGTGAGAATAGTACAAAATCATGGGAAGAACAAGAACAAGAAGAAGTGTGTAAGTAGGGTGATGCTATTTTACAAAAGGAAATTAAAGTGTTACAAAAGCTTTTGGGCAGTAGGTCAGAGAGGATGATGGATGGTGACCAATGCTAATGATCTTTACCGGGCAGTTTCAGCTAGTGAGACTCCAACCATAGTGGAGGGCAGACAAGGAAACACTAGTGACCTGTTTTTGGAATGAGTCATTTTTGGAAGGCTAAACTTAGTCATGAGGGCTTGTTTTCCTTCAGCTGTACTTTCAGCACAGTTGGATCCTGTTGTCACCCTGGGTGTCATCTTGAGGGTTTTGAGAGCATTACCCTGTATTTCTGCAGGTGGCTGCTTAGTGTGATCAGGAACACCTGTGGCACCCAGTGTGTTCTTGGATTACTTAAGTGCTGGCTGCTGTAAAATCACGCTTTCGGCTTCTCTCCACAGGCACAACCTGGTTTGGTCATGTTGCTTCAGTTTATCCTCTATGCTTCGGTTTGCACCTTACAACACATGCACCCCAGTGACTCTACTGATTTCCACAACCGCATATTATGCTTATGTAATCTGGTTTGATTTGGCTTAATAAAATATGCTTTAATTATTACTTGTGGTGTCTTCCTTTTGTTGTGGCCACTTAATAACAAATGGGGGCTCGTCCGGGATATTACGGGAACACTTTGTCTCTCATTAAGCCGCAGCTCAGTGTGAAGTGGCATATAACCATTCCAGCCTGATAGCACAATGAAAAGTTTGTTTGACTTCTTACTGGTTTTATCTCCACATACAGGCGTGTTGCAAGAGTCACAAAAAGCGCAACTACAAACAGTCTCAAGCAGCGTAACTACAAGAAAGGTTCAACTTTGGCTCAGATATAGTCTGCTGTTTTTACACATAGCCGCGTGTTCTCCTCCTTTCTTCTTCGTCTTCTTCTGCTGTCACTTGTTGACACGGAACATCAAGTCACATCTGGCTCGCGTTTGTTTCACGTACACCACCGCGTCTGTCACCCAAAGGTATGCACGCCAAATGGGATGAACGGTATCTATGACAACAGTCGACGTGAATATCGCAATAATCCGCTCACCCATGAGTTACAACAAGGAAAGCCCCTCTTATTTCTACTGCAAAGACATAAATAGTCATTTTTTATTGCTCATGATATCACCGATCCCCACAGACCAGAGAAAAGTAATGTCATATGACAAATTAAAGGCAGTGTGAACTTTAAATCCTGCAGTTCAGGTCAAATGGAACATGAAGCTTTTTGTATGATTGCAATTAAACAAGTGATAGCAATCAAACCTAAATTGCAGGAAAACAAACAAAAATAGAAAAATCTTTATCCCAGGTGGGTGTTTTTTTTTTTTTCTTTCTCTCTCTCTCTCTCTGTCTTTGGCATGGGTCAGTGACATTGTTATTTGAAACTAATTATGCCGGTGCCAAAGCAGCAAACTCTCCAATCGCCTTTGTTGCTGTGGATCACTGGAGGGGAGATCCTTCATGCTGCTTTCTACTCCTATCTGCCCCTGGGGCTTCTGTTCCTCTGTGGCAGAGAGCGGGCCTCTGCTCTGCCTCTTCATCTCCCTCAGGACCAGCTCCGGTTGTTGTGTGGGGGTGTGGGAGTGTTGAGAAAAGAGAGAGTGTGCGTTGCCAGTTGTGTGCAGGACCGACTGCATGTGCTGGTAGCTCGGCATGATTTATGCACTTCGTCTGTGTGGGAGCTCGTTTGTGTGTGTGTGTGTGCGCTTGAACACATGCAGGCGTAGCTACGGATTGTGTTTGTCTTCCACGCTGAACACGCTCATGGCTTATAGATCATGCAACACATTCTTTTCTTTCAGCACTATCAGCAAACCACAACACTCCCTGTCTGATTTCCTAAACTACTTACTCAACCCCTCCTGCACTTGGAAAATCAGGAAGGAATTATAGAACTTTAATGTTTTCCTTAAGTATTTTGCAAAACTCTCTGAGACTAAAATTTAATAGAGCCAGAACACCCAAATTACAGAGAGTTCATTTCACTGGAACTACTTTTCCACCGTAGGAAAAGTCCCTATAAAATCTTTTCTCAGCGACGTCTGTAGGTTACACAGAGTGACAAAGACACTGTGACTGGAAAAAAAACAGTTTGACTTTATTGTATTTTTCTACAATATTGTGTGCACCACAAACACAATTTAATCCAGCTCCTTTGTACTGAAGTGGAAATAGAAATCTCAGAAGTGCAAAAGCTCAAAAGCTACGTCAGAATCTCTCCCTTTTTTTCGTAATTTGGGTGCAACAACCCTTTAGACACTTTTTGCTATTCATGTCCTGTAGCCTTTTTGCAAAATCAGGAAATATTAAAAGCTGCACAGATGGAAATCGACTACATTTAATTCTTATGCTCCTCTGTGGATACATTCCAAGAGGAAACAAAAAGCTTTACGTGCAATTAAATGCATCACACAGTTATCTGTCTGGTTTCTACTTAATGTTTTTTGCTTTGTGTATTTTTTAGATCCTTATGTGGGTTAAGGCTGAGCATGAGAGGAGGTGCTGAGGAAGGGTGAATGCAAAGTCATTTTCAGGACGGGTCATGCTAATACAACGGCTCTGAGCACTCCCATTAATTCAAATGCTTTGCAAAGAACAGGCCCAAGGCCCAAAGCTAATACATCTATATTCACCGCAACCTTGTGCTTTAACTAATGAGCGACAAGGGAACTTCAAACAATCAAGCCTATCATTCTCTTCACAAGGTAAATGCACATAGAAAAAGGCAGCATTTCAATTAATTAAAGCTGTCAGTACTTGTTCCCCCCATCCTCTTCCTGCCCTTCTCTGCCGCCTTGCATTCCCGTAGGGAAATCAAACAATTAAGCACTGAATACAAATTTATTCTCCCTCCCTTCATGTCTTTCACCCCTCTGATTGTGTCAGTGAGGAAGATGTCCGCACTCTTTAAAGTAGAAGTCTTGATTTTGATGTATTAGGGTGGGTTTGGTTATGCTCCCTGACCCTGGCTTCTTTCAGGAGATGACTGACAGGAGATTAAAGATAGAAGAAAGAGCAAAAACAGCTAAATTATTTGACAGAAATTAATCTAAAGTGTAATGTGCAAGGTCAGAATCTACATACATGTGTAACAAGTGCAAAGAAACACATTTAAAGTAAGCAATTCTATATGTTTTCCAACTTTAAGTGTTCATAGATCTTTACCAGCTTTCATCAGAACTGATTCCTGTGAATACAGACAAAAGATGCTGTCATGTCACGTTCCTTTAAGTCAACTTTCAATATTCTTTGCCCTGTTTCTAAAGTTGGTGATTGATTTCCCAATAATGTACTACCAGATCATCGATCATCCACGGTCCATTGATCCCTGCAAGGAGTATAGCTCCTGTTGTTCCGCTGATGCACCCAGGAAGTGGAACATTATTGGCTTTCTCCAAGAGATTGTTTGCAAACATCACATCATAGATCAGAGCGTGCAGATGGAGCACGCAGCTGGGGCTCATTCATTTTTACAGCATCGATGACCCAGTGAGCATAAAGAAAAAGGTGGGAATAGTTCATTTGCTCGCACATGCTTAACATCCATTTATTACCTTCCATCTGCATTTCGAGGAAAATCAATTGCAAGACCGGGGCCTGTCAGACATTTTTCAGGTCATGAGTCAGCGTCAGAACTGAAAAAAATTAGAAAAACACAAGGATGTTTTCCATATTTCATCAGTTTAGTTAACTATAAACCTGTGGTATCAACCTTCTCATCTAACTTGTGTCAAGAAAGGAAGTATTGTATTCCTCAAAACATGGAGTGATTGTTCTAACTCCTTCCTTGTTGCTAAAATCCGCCAAATTGCAGAAAAAATTTGGCAGAGGACGTTCCATCAATGTCATCAATTGTAGTTATGTTCCTGCATCAGTCACCAAGTGCAGTTTCCTGCTTAACCCCGGGTGAATTTACAACCTGCCAGTGACCCCTTCGTTGATGATCTTAAGGAAACCGTGTCATGGAGTCGGGCTTTGATTCCGTCGGGTCCCTGCACCCCAAAGCAGTCCACAGCCTCTTTATCAAAACCTGGCAGCTCCTATTGTTGTTGGCAACCCACTCCTGTCCTCAGCGCTGGAGGGATTAGGTGAGAGTGAGTGAGGAGGAGTTTGGGGTTCAAGAGGAGAGACCCTATCGTGTCGCATACCCCAACTGGGAGTTAGGAGAAGTTGCTGACGACAAGAAAAAAAAGGTGCAAGGGGGGGAGACTGGTGTACAGAGGACAGGGGATTGCCTTCACACTCCATCTGACAAAGCAGAAACACCAGAAACCTCCACACTTCCTTCTCATGCCTCCTTTAACTCCCTGTGTGTCCATCTCAGCAACGTGGGGCCTCGGAGTCGTAACGACGAGCGGGATGGGAAACCAAAAGCATCTGCTTTTTTCTGCATGACACAGAAAGACCCCGCGCTCCAAGGTTCCACGACTTTCCCTGCACCATATCCTTTTATCACGAAGCTAAATTTAGCGATCAAAGAGCCATGTGAACTTTAACTCCTACACAGGTTGGGAGCCTTGTGCAGGTTTGAACTTTTTAAATGAGTCAAAAGACAGAACACAGAAGGAAAAAAAAGATAAATTCACCAGCGGAGCAGTTCATCAGCAGAGATGCTACCTTCGAGGGCAAGAAGGGGAAACTGCTGCTGTTTCGTTGTTTTTTTTTGCAGCGCTAGTCAACTGGAACGGATGCTGCTTTTTTGCTTTCCATTCAGCATTTATTTTTCACAAGGAAACTGCCCTGTATGAGCACGTGCAAGCCAGCAGAAGGGGAAAGCATCCCCTCGATCGGCTGAAACAGGACAAGCTTCCTTCAGAGCCAAAATCTGACCGTCTGAATGATGACCACGCGTGGCTTCTTCGCTCAGTCAGCGACCCCACGCACAAGCAGGGCCGGTCAAAGGAAGGTCGCTGGACTGTGAGAACGCACAGAACAGGATGGAGGACAAGTAGAGCGAGCGTTCCCTCCACGGCTGACATTAACTCACACTGTAACACCGGGAAATGTATTTTTCTGTCTGTCAGAGGGAGGATGGAAGCCAGGACTATGAGCCTAGATAGATTATCCTCATGGTCAGCCGCCGCAGAGGTCAAAAACTTTGGCTGCTTTTGTTTATTCCCTTTGGCACCTCCCTGAGTCTTGAGAAAATGAGATTTCACTTGAATTCATGGAGAGCGTTTGCTTAAATAGGTGAAAGGGGAAAGAGCACGAGCCAAAGAAAAAGACAGAAAGACAGATAATCGGAGGGAAACAGCAGGAAAAAAGAACGACAAAGATAGAGAGCCTTGGCTGACTGAGTAAAAAAATAACTTTTGTGCTATAAAATCCTCAGGGCGACATTCAAAAATTGCAAATCAAGTCATTTTAAATCACGCCTGGCAGTTCATATTCACATTGTCTGATTGCGGTTTACACTTTTGCTTCTGTTTTACAGTGCAGAAACATGCATCGCTCCTTATAGCCATACAAATCAAACATCTAAAGACAGCCTGTGTGTTTATGCTCTGCTTTCATAGTTTCAGCGATACACGAGCCTCTGGAGGTAGTTGCTTTATTTCGTTGCTTATTTCCCTCATGTCTGCATGCAACAACTGAGGCATTACAGCAGGCATTTTGGGAAAACAACATAGTTTGGTTATTGTTGTCGTATATTAACAATAAAAAAAATCCACTGCACAACAAAATTACATTTTTTTGTTGCTTTTTCAGTTAATCCGGAACTTAAAAGCTGACAAACACGCAATGAAAATGAGGAAGCACTAGAGAAAAATGTTCTGTTTGCTCGTTTAGTTTGCAATTTGAAGGTTTTATGATTGGACACATTTATTTTTTAAGTGCGCAAGGGAATTTATGGAGTTTAATATTCTTGCAATTACCAAAAAGACGGCAAAAGATAGTCTTAATTGTAATGATCTTGCATGTTATAATACACGTGTGAATACATGAAATTCCATTAACTTGGTATGATGGTCAATAATGTCAAATGTATGATATTACAGCCGTGGTGGAAAATGGGGTCAACCAGATATTCAATGGAAAAAATCACAAGACGGCTGAAGCATTGGAAATAAAAGAAATAATATGTGTTATATGTATTATCAGCCTCCTGGAATATGTTGAAAATTACATTACATCGCTCTTAAATGTTACCCAGCCTTTACGTAAAGGTCTGTGGGTGAAGCGCATGGCCTCCTTTCATAACTTTTAATGCAATCGCACCCAAAAAAAAGATGCAAAGGCTCCAGTTTAAAAAATGACAGCCTGGCATTTACAGGTAAAATACAAAAGGGGCTATTGTTCCGATTTTGAATTGTGCTCACCAGGTTCGAGACCAAACAATGGAAGAAAGAGCTCTCGAAAGATGAGTCATACAAAACATGGAAAACAGGAGGCAGTGTGAGGGGCTGTCTGGTTGCCTCTCCGTCTGCTGTCTTGTAAGAGGGGGGAAAAAATGGACTTGTTTCTAAAATCCTGATCACTAAACCAACACAGCAACACCCCGAAGATCTTCACCCCTGTATCCGTTGATGGGCTGTTTCCCCATGCCTCATCTGCAATCATCACAACGCACGCAAGCAAAACGCCGAACTCCCAGCTTCCCAAATCGAAAGCATAATCGGGATGATTTGATTTTGCTAATTTGGGATTGATTTGATGAGTCGCCGAGACAGAAAATTCATAAAATGCATGTACATCAGATTAAACCCAACTTCAATAAATACCTTCATCACAAAAAAAAGAAGGCATCTTTATTTGCAGGAGCTTCTATAAGCTCTTCGGGGGGAAACGGTGAGTGATGGCTCGTCCTCCAGAGAGAAACTGCTGCTTTCGGTAGGTTTTCAGTTGGCTGTGTGTTTTGCGGTGAAGGGAAGGGAGGCTGAAGAATAGATCTAGCAGCTGCAGTCCTGAGACCCCTGTGGTCTGTCTGGAAAAAGGCTCAAACCGGAGAGGAGAGGACCCCTCGCTGCATAAAAAAAAGTCTGTTTAGCCGAGCCGTTGAGCATAATCCTCACTGTTCATTTTCCTCAGTTTTGTATTTAAAGCTCAAGAAATGTGTTCTGCTTTGATTGTGCCACGGTGCTGAATGATGTATGTGCAGAGTTTGACGGGAGAAGTCTGTTTTCGCTTTCATCTGCCGAGGGAAGAAAGTTTCTCGGTGCTCACCTTAAATCTGACATGCATAGGAGATGAGACATGGCAGCTAATTTGGAGGATGAATCTATATCAAACAGAAATGATTAGTCAAAGCTGAATGTGTTGATGTCTTAAAACACGGCAACTTTGCACAAAAAGATATGCTGTAGAGGTCAGATTATATCAATAAAGCGACAAAAAAGGCATTCTTGCATCATAAAACGCCAATGCACTCATAAGATGAGAGTAAAAACTAAATTTAAGTACTTATTCCTTTGGTATTTAAAGTTTAGTCTCAGCGGAAAACCCAACTGAGGGGACAGGAAAGCTAAAGAGAGAGAAATTCCAGTTGTTGTTGCACTTTTGGCTTTGAAGTGAGCTTAAAGGTTGGGATGAAGGGTTTATATACTACATGAGCACAGAAATGCAAAAAACAACATGTTTCCAAGCAAGTGCATCTCACCGTTCTGCATCCTGAGAGAAGGGACACGCCGTTCTAAGACCTTCCCGGTGCAACCTTCTAATTAATTAGGAAACATGGAGTCCCGACTTATTAATTACAGCTCTAAGCTTAAAAATAATTGGAGCTTCGGAGAAGGTAATTCAAAAGAGGGACGCTCCTTCCAAAAATTCCCTTTTGAAGGAAGCAGTTAAAAGGTGCAGGCTCTGGACTAGATGAGCCCTTTTCCAAGGCTTGTCTTTGAAACTAATGAATCACAGTATATCATGTCCTTGCAGCCGCAAGGGTAACTAGAAAGGTACAAAGGCTAGAGTTAAGCTTCAGCGTTATCCTTTGCTGGGAAATAAGGTTCGGTGGTTCTGAATGAATTTTAGAGCAATAGTATATGTTTGAAATTAGCTGATGAAAGAAAGTTCACGTGTATGTTTGTCTACAAAAGAAAGAATAAATGAGCATTCCTATACTGTAAAAAAAAAAAAGAAAAACACTGTAAAATAAATTAAACTAACCATTGCGTGGGATACAGTCATTTTCCAAAATTAACATATAGTTTCTACCCATTAATTTCTGTAAAGAATGATATTTCCATGTTTAAAAACAATGAAATTATCAATAAACGCGATTGAATAAAGCTACGATACAAATAATCAAGTGTAGCATGTATAGCGTTTATACAGTGTTGTTATTTATTGCAGTTAACTTGATATGGCTAGTAAATTATAAGAAGAAGACACTAAGGTTCGGCTGCTGGAGGGCAGGTGCAGTAAATAAAGAGACACACAACAGTTGCAATTGAAGGTGAGAGTATATTGAATACAAGTGTACAAAACCCAAAGTAAATAATATAATACTGCATCACAGTGCTGTTATTAGTTTAGTTCTATATAATTTTATTTCAATAATCATGTAAAAAACATCAGCATACTGCTGTAAAACTAGTAATTCAGTTTAAAATTGCAAGAATCTACTGTTAATTTTAGTCCATTCAACTCATTTTACAGTTTTTACATTACATATAAATCCTGTAAAACTAATATATCTTTCGTATTAAAAAGCATTTCCACCTCTAGAATTAAGGGATATACCCTGAGAAACTGCCAAACTGTGTATAAGAAACGCTTTAAATACATAATCTGATTTCTCCATGTATCACACAGCTACAGTAATGCTGTCAAATTATGCAAACTAAATACCCGTACACAAAAACAGGCCAGAAGTCATTAACCGTCACAAGAGTCTCTGTCATGGTGGCCCATTGCAAACTAAACCCCTATCATGCCCTCGGCCACACAAACACTGAAAACCACCTCACCCATCCACAACAATCAAAATTCCAACACGACACAACTGAAATAATAATCACAAAACTACTAATTTAACTACTTTACTCATGCTTGCCAACACGGAATTGCTGCGACTTAGCGACTGCCTCCTTGAGTCACTACAGTTTTAAACACAGCAAACGAGCTGCAAGCTTCCACAGTAGCTAACCTGTAGAACTGTTTAATCTCTTCACTGTGGTTTGAAATCAAAATATTTCTTATGTCTGATCTATGTGATGGAGTGACTTGTTCATTGTAGTCAACATATAGTCCAGCTGCTACAGTAATAGCATAATATATACACTATTAAGCTTGAATTTAACAGTCTATTAACTAATAAGGAAATATTTGTAAAATTACGACAAAATTTTCTTTCATTTTCTTTCTAATCTTCTTATTTTTCTTTACAAAAACACGGAAATGTTATGGTTTTACAGGGTTACAGATTTTGATGTTATTTTACAGTAGACATATTTTCCAGCATAATAAAAATACAGTAAAAGAAAAGTAAAACAAACTTCTATTGAATCAAACTTGTTGTTTTGTTTTTTACAGTATACAAGAATGCTGTATGTCCAGTTCATGTCAGTGGTTAGTGACTGTAAAGGGCTGTTTGTGATCTCTACACAATAATGTACAGTACATGCCTGCTAATGACTCGTTCACTCACTATGTAACTGTCCATGCGTCTCCATTTCTGTGGGAATGCTTGGCTAATAGGTCAGGCGACAAGCTGATTATACACTGACGGGGAGATACAGATGTTGGATGTGACCAGTTAGCTGTCGACGAGATCACGGGGAGCAAGGCTGTAATTAGATGTCATCTCCACGGGAGCACAGCAGGAAGGACGAGCTTTAATGCCATAGTGGATGGAGACTTCAAATCGCCAGTTTTAGCTTCGTCTCCTCCCCTTCCACAAAAACTTAACTTATTCCTCTTCTCCTTCCTTTCTTGTGTTGTGCTCTTTTTTTTAGTCATGTGTTCTCACTAAAGCTCTATGATGTAAGGACACTGGGGTAGTAGGTAACCATGGGAACGCACCATCTAATGGGAATTTGACAGAAGGAAGCTTTCATTTTTATCCAGTTAATCAACACTGCTCAAGAAGAATGGCTGTTACGGGTGTTCAGCTAGGAGGTGAAATCACATTTACAATTCATAAAAAGTGTCTGTAATGCTTTGTGTTGTTGGCTTGGTTTAAAACTGGGGATTGAGAGTTTACGAACAGGATTCAACATTTCACATAAAGTTCCTCAAATCTGCACATTTAGATTTACATACCGACACTGTTAGCTGAACATGTCTAATACTGAAATAACTATGGTCCCCCAGTCATCTGTCCTGCAGTTTATCTGATCAGCTAAAAAATATCTCTAAATATCACCATGTAATATAAAAGATCACCAGAAAAGAGCTTCAAAAAGGAGTGTACTGAATATCTAAATGGTGCAATCAATCATTATCCTGCAAATATTAGAAAGTACAGTATAAAAACAAAAACTCCTTTAAAAAAAAAAGGCAAAAATCTAGCAGCAAGGGTGCCAAAAAAACATTTTTTAAAAATGGTAGAATACTGTACCATTAATAAACTGTAAGACATGCTGAGAATAACAAGCAATTATCTATAAAATAATTATTTTTAGCTGATTTAAATACTGTAAAACTAAGTAATTTTATGGTCACAAATTGTAAATTATTAATTTTTTTACACTTAACATGGTAATGAATACTTTTGTCTGTGATTTTACAAGATATTATCTGTAATTTAACAAAACAGGAAACTTTGTAATTTTTCAATCCTAAATATACATCATTTTTCTTTGAATAAAGGCAAATATTTCTAAAATTAAAAAAAATAATTTAAATACAGTATAAAGTATTTAAAAAGTAATTGGGTCGCCCGGATAGCCTAACGGTTATGTCGCATGACCCACGTGCAGAGTCGTAGCGGCTGTGCCGGGTTTGATTCCGACCTCGGCCATTTACCGCATGTCCTTCCCCACTCTCTCCCAGACTCTATCCACTGTCCTATCCAATCCAAGGCATAAAAGGCCAAAAATAAATCTTTAAAAAAAAGTAGTGTAACTGTATGGTCAAATGTTGGAAAAGAATAATTATCATTTGTCTTGTAGATGTTATTTAAAGTTTTGGCCTGGTTTTTTTAAACATTTAC
>OMNN01098348.1:5110-20626 GCA_900302755.1 Chromis chromis
CCAGGTAGGTGAACAACATGACCTTTATTGGAAAGACATAACCTCCCCTATTCTATGCTATTGATTACGTTGTGGAGACATTCCAAGAAACCAATCAATCAGATACTAAACAGCCATACCGGGTATCCTCTACAGACACCTCCGCTGTTTTCCATTTCAGGACATTGTCTATGTTTTAGTCCTTGCTGGAATATAACATCAGTGATTGTGATTCTCTTCCTATATACAGCAGGCTGTGATGGCCGCTACTGTTAAAGTAACTGAAACAAGTCTGCAATGTATGCGTGTACTGTATGTCCACATGTATGACTCACACCAGGATGTTTCATCATACATTCTGAAGAAAAACCATTTCCCCATTTTGCTAAGGATACAGTATATTAAAAGATAGAGCCTGCACACTCAAATTTCTTTCCTAGAGTGAGGATTATTTAATTCCTCGCAAACAACTGTTTTATCTACTCGTACCATCTCTAAACCATTGTATTCGTATTAAAGGAACATGGGAGGGGATATACTCTGAGGAAGTATGCAAGTGGTCTCCTAACAGCTTAGCAAAGTAAAAGTCTGTGTGTTTTTTGCTCCTGTCACATCTTCACTTACTGTGGGCTAGATTTCATTACAGTATAAAGTCCTGCCCCTCTATGGAAGCATCATAACCATGGCTAGAAGTAGAGAGAACTCATAAAGAAAAAAAAAAGAAAAAAAAATGAATTTCTTAAAATATTTACCTAACAAAAATGGAAAAACCTGGGATCAACGAGTCATTCAGCATTTATTTTATTGATCATCTATGTTTTATGTTTCTCTTAATCTTTCTAATTTGTTTCTGTGCTTGTCTTCTGTCTGCTCTGTATAAACACAGCCTGCAGTTCAGCTCAATAGTCTCTGAATCTTTGTCATGTGACTGTTGGTTGCTTCTTGGTTGCACTGAGTAGCGCAGACTTTTTAGTGGTTTACAGAATCTGGTTTGTTTAAAAGGATAATTTTTAGTGAACCTTTAAATGAAACATCGAAGTGATTTTGATGAAAAGTCACTATTTTGGGCTTAAATATGGATCATTTTCCAAAGAACCACACGCCATACATGACCTGTTGAAGAACTGTTGGACAGTTAAAAATCTGCAAACTCTTTCTGTTTTTACTGTTTCTGTGTCTGATAAATGGTGACATGTTGGTGTTTTTTTTCTTCAAGATTACATGTCTATCAAAGCTGCCGGCAGGTTTGGGTTCAGAGGGTTAAAGCATTTTGGGGAATTTACAATTTTGTTTTTACCAGATATTGCAACTGATTTGCAATAAAACATTCTGGAGTCTATCTAAATTGTAAAACCATTAACACAACAGTTTAAACCCTGCTGTATAACATATCCCAAATTGCAGAACTGTAATTTGATAATTGCACTGTTTAAAATCCTGATTTCGATATGAAAATCAATTGTTTTGTTTTGCCGATTTTGTGTTATTGTATTTTGTGATGTTGTGTCTTTTGAGGGTGAGTGGGGGGATTGGAACTGTATAAGCGTCTGCTTCATCCATCCCCTTTTCAAACCATGCACTTGTTTGTAATATGTTATGTAAGTTGTATTGTATTGTGTGCAGGTTTGAAATAAATTACTTACTACTACTACTGCTACTAATTGTTCAGCCCTGGGGTAGACCTGAGTATATCATTCAGTACAATGCAGCTTTGCACACAGCACAGATCTTCTGACATGTTTAAACCAGGTGACCCTAACAGCACAAGGTCTGTGGATTTATCCACTCCTACAGAACATCTGAGTTTACTATATGAAGTCACAGTGAATTATATGAACCTAACACCATTCTCTAATACTGTTATTGAGATGTAAACCTGGACAGCTCCAGACCTCAGTTGTAAGAGCTGATGTAATGTATCCGACCAACACTTCATCTGTATTGGCTTTGCCAGCACGCTGCTCGGCAGCTCATGGTATCTGATGATACACAAAAATCAATCAAAGCTACGATCGAGCGGCACCCTCTATTCAGGCACTCAAACAAAGAGAAGAAACAAAGTGGTTATTCCTGTTCTGCATGACAATTTATCATGCCGTGACAATCTCACTTATAATTAAAATTGTTCTGATGTTGATAGGTGTGCACATTTCAAAATTTGCTGGTCATTAACTCGGGTTCATTTTAACATATTGCATGCATATAAATCCTCTCTTTGTTAGCAACACATTTCCTTTGTAGAAAAAAAGGAACCTATTATCCATTAACTCAACACCCAACACATGCAAAGAGGAGGCAGTTACACATTCATCATGCTGCTTAAAGATGGGGGCCAGAGGGAAAACCTGCATGCAGCTCTGAATTATTCACAGGCACTTTCTCCAGCCACCAAAACCACTCCATTATCTTCCTATAGTTGTGGCCAGTCCACAAGGGAGAGCCACATGACACCACCTGCCAGGACCTAATTGCTCTGGGGCCTCTTACTGCACACAGAATGAGATCTAGTGACCACGTATTAAAACTGCACTTTCTACTCATGGTAAAATAGGTTGATAAGGAAGCAGACAGAATCTACCCTTCTGTCATTATCAAGAAAGCATATTCACAGTTTGTAGGTGGGTAAGAAGAAGGTCAAATGTGGTCTATTTAACTGGAAGCTGGACTTTCTTTTAATCTACCCTGCAGAAACAAAATCTGCCACTGTAAATACGATGGTGTGTGATATGTTTTTTCTAGTTATTGACCTGTGACTTTCTAAATGGTCAGGAAATCCTGCAGTAGAACATGCAGTCCTACTCTAGTAGCAGCCCCTGACTGTGTCACATGATCAGTTTTAAAGTCTTAAAAAAAAGCACTGCTATTATCCTTTAATCGAATGATGTAAGAGTCCTTAGAGAATCGGCATAACAAATAGTGGCTTGTGATGAATTTGTGTGTCTCCATGCGTGACTGGACTGCTGCCTCTATGTCTCCTTGGATTCAAATCAACATTAATACATGAAGAACAAAAAACCCTCAGTCAGGCACTTGCTTATTTACCCAAAGTTTGCCTTCAAAATAGAAGGCATCCAGCAGTTTGACAATGTGATGGTGGTTGCAGGAAGCCAGAATGTCGATCTCCACCATGTAATCCTCCAATTCATCCTCTGTCTTTGTGTCAATAACCTTAGCAGCAGCGAGGGTCCCATTCTGCTTGTTCTGTGCCTGAAAGCAACATTGAGAAAATGTTAAATTATGGAGTATATCCTCACAACATAAAATGCATAAAACAAGAAAGGACCAAGAGCATGGGCTTTATGTCAGCTGAGTATGTTGGGTCAATATATTTATAATATTGCTGGACGTGTTACAGAACAACCATTTGTAGAGAAGCATCCATCACTATTAACAGTTTCATTTAAGACAAAAGGCTTTTAGCAGCCTGAGAAATAAACACTAAAGGGCTTTATGGCTTGTGCTGCTTACAGGGCTCTCCTAGAGGACTGTATCTCCATAAATACATTTCATAGGAGGCTGATAACATGTTGCTCTATACTGAAAGGGGAAATTTCTGAAAAAAAAACTCCCCACCAACCATTTGAAGTCAAAACGTTTACAATCCACCCCATCATCCTGTGACCTACTCTAGCAAAAGCCGTCTTGTGAAGCTTGCTCACTTCCTTCCCTTCTTCCTTTCCTTTTACTTTTTACACCTATTGTAAGGTTGAATATGAAGTGAGAGGTTACACCAAATACATCTATAATTTAAATGCTTTCTGATATTGGTGGTAACCAACACTCCAAAAGCTTAAATCCCCATTAGCCTGCACTGAAGAGACCAATAAAAATGACCACAAACCCTGTGAAACAAGTAGCTGAGAAGTTATTTTAAGGCCAGCCCTAGGCTTAATGTTTATGGATACAGACACAATCTCGGGGAGTTAGGGAAAAAGAGAAGGGAGGGAGTGTTAAGACCAACCGCTGCAGAGTGTGTCAGACCCTATATTTACACAGTTCTGACCTGACACACTCCCAGCCTCTTTCCTTTGTACTGGCTCTCGCCTGTCTGACACTGACATTAGTGAGGTGTCGTTCGCGAATGAAATGGCTCTTAGAGCCGGCTCTTTGAAGTGAACGACGGGAGCCAGCTCTCGTGATTGTGAGCTGGCTCTCTCTATTTTTGTCTTCAACCCCAGAGAAGGCCCTATCCAAGGTGGCGCCCTAGGCGAGATTTTGTCTGGCGCCCCCCTCCGTCAGCGATACACATGTTTTAGCAAGGGCCATGGACGATTCACGTTCATACCAAACGTTCTGTCTGCTACAGACAATGAAGTGCTTTCAATTAACACAGCCTGTTCACTGAACATTGGCAGGTAGCCATCAACCTTGCTATCCTTCTCACTCAAGGTACCAAAAACATTCATAACCCTGAACTCCCATGGTGCATTGCAGCACGACAGTTCAGTCCTTTGACTGGCTCTGTGATCACTACAATAGCTTACAAAAGGAATCCAATAGCATTGTTTTGGAGAAATATTAATTGGACATTGCTTTACATTTGAATCAATGTGAGCTTTTCCATTTTAAGAGTTAAGAGGCGGTAGCAAGTACGAGACTGTTGTGCTGCAATGCATTATGGGAGTTAAGGGTTATTAATGTTGTCAGCACCATGAGTGTAGCGGGGTTTATGGCTACCTGCCACTGGTGTTGAGTTGTGATTTATTTAAGGTGTATTTATGAGGATATGATGCGATGCGACCTGGCGCTACACGGCTCGTCAGTTACACACACAAACAGTACACTACTGAAGAGCCGTATGGGAGCCGAAAGAGCCGGCTCTTTTAAGTGAGCTGGTTCATAAGAGCCGGTTCTCTAAGAGACGGAATTCTCATCACTAACTGACATCACTAACACACATGCAGATTCAGTATTAGCTTCACAATGGAGAGGACAGCAATGATTTGTCTGAGTTATTCAAGAGGAACCTGTGGCCTTCAATCACATGGACAAATCATTTTAGTTTGCTGAACTCTATTGACACTAAACTGCTTTGAGGGATTAAATGTGTTTGAGTGTCATAATACTTCTTATGAATCCTGTCTAAATGTCAATAAATAGTGATAATGATAACTCTCACACCACTCCATCTGTAGAGGACCGTTGTCTCTCACATTACTGCATGGATCCAATAATACAACTATGTCAAATGACTCACTGTGTAAACAGTCTTGTGTTAACTCCAAGAAATGTCTGACACACCTGTTCACTTATTAAAAGTGACAATACAACCTGTGCAAGATGCATGTGTGACTTATATACTCTTCTCTTTAAATGGATGATTCACACTTTGCTGGCAACGTTAGGCACCCCGCCCAAGGAAGCAGCCCTCAAACGCCTGTGAAATAGCTAATGAAATGTGCAGTGTGTTGACAGTATTGTGACCTAATGGAGGGAACTTTCTCCACTCCTCTACATGTGGGAGTCGGTACACTGTCAGGTGTATATTTGCCTATATTTGCCTACTCTACAGCTTTAGTCTGAAGGCACGAAAGGTCGCTGGCTTTCGTCACCACTGGCCATTCCGCTAACAAACCTGGGAAACAAATAAAGGCAAATGAAAATTAATGGGCTATCAGCTGCATTATTTGATCACAACAGTTCCAGGAAGGAAGCACATAAGTAGCGTGCACAGAAAGAAAGCGGTTCCAAAGGGATTCAAGGCCGGAAGACATGGAGCTTTCTCATGGCTACTAATTTCCATTAAACTCCTAAAATCCTTGTGTTTAAAGTTGTCTAGAAGAGGTTGTATTAAAATTATGTTCAAAAAATTAACCTCCACTTGACACTGGCCTGTTCAAATGGTGTTCTCCACCTAAAACAAACTCATACAAAGATAACATGGAGTGGTAAGTCAGCAGAGATTACAGGTGGTGAAGACAAAACCATGAATAGACTGCCATATATTGCAACCAAACACTGCAAAATACAGCCTTTGATTTAACTATATAAAGAAACAACCTCTCTGACTTTCACATCAATAACTGAAAAGGTCCACACAGGTAGCATTTGTTTTGAAGCTAATTCATTAAGTTGTAAGTGTATGTAAGTGTATGAAGTTACAGTGTACTGGCGCTACAGGTATTGTGTCCGTCTGTATGTGTTGATGAACAAATACACCACAAACCAGAAGTGACAAGCCACTACACTGAATCTACACACACACCTGCGCACCTGTCACAGTGTACGGCATAAACAAAATCCATTTTCACAACTGGCTGGTTCTACATGGCTGGAAGTGATTTTAATTTTGAGGACACCTGCTCTGTTTTTGTGTGTGCTATGATCTGTCAGAGCAACCTGAGACAATCCAGTTTGGCATTTGAGAGGCCGTGTTTATTTTGTGGAAGTGAACCACACCTTCAACAGTTTTTTTTAACCACAGCCAACTCAATGACATGGCAAAGTCATATTTTAAAACCTGGCAATTTAAATTTCCAAAATGGGAAATGACAGACTTAGAAAGAGGAGTTTAAGCTGTCAGCTCCCTGGTCACATTTACTCAAGAGGGAGATATAACAAGGGAGGTAACAGTTAAAGCACTGAACTGAACAGTAGCATTCATTTGAAATGTAAATTACAGAGGGTTAGTGGCCTAGGTAGGTTACAGACTGTGGCCTGAGAGAGGACTGTGCCATCCCTGCTGTCATATTAGCGTTTTATCTTGTGACCTGCAGGCAACAACATGCAACACAATGGAAGCGAAGAAGAAATGGGGAGAAAACACAGAAGGCGGATGTAACATTAACTTACCTTGTACACTTTCCCAAACGCTCCATCTCCCAGCTCCCCGATAATATCCCAAATCTCCTCCGGATTCACATCCCTGTGTACATGCTCGTACTGCTTCTTCTTCTTATCGGGCCCTAACTTGAATATCTTCCGAAAATTGAAGAAAGACATCTCCCTCTGATGTGAACTACAGTGCCGTGGATGCGGTCTCTCTCTCTCTCTCGGTTATTTCCGCCAAGAAAATGTAGCGGTTCCTCCCGACGCGGAGCTCAAATGGCTATCGGAAAAGGAGCATGCAGGCGTTAAATGAAGGCAGACAGGCCGGTGCTGGAGCCATTCAGCTATGATAATGTCAATTATAACTTCCCCTCGACGGCGGTTATTCACAATCACATCGTAGCTAGCAGCCCTCGCAGGACGCTGACGGACGAGGTGAAGGGATACAGAGAAGAGTTCGCTGTTCCGCAAAGGCTGCTGTTTCCGTTTCAGACAGAAAATTTTTAAATCAAACCGAAAATATCGACCAGATCATCACACCCGAGACGACATTTTTTTTACGTTACCGAGGAAAAAACGGACAGTCAGCGGACCTCATGTTTCGGTTGGTTGACCACACAGAAGTTAGCGAACCGGAGTCAAGCTAGCTAGCACGTGAATGTTAGCATTTCCGTTAAAAACGTTCAAAATTAAACCCAACCGTCGTATAATAGACTTCTTAACTGTCGACGTTATTTATGTACCATTTTTAAAAACGACACACGTTGAGCCAGAGTGCTTTCCTATCGTGAAATAAGTTAACGTAACGAGTTCACCTAACCGTTTTAAATATTAAGGTTAAGACGCTACAATATTATACACACAAAATAATATAAACATGCCTGACTAATTTAAATGTTAGAGTTAGGAACCTACAGTATTATACATTTAAAATGTAATGTACCGTACCAATTTAAATAATAATTTTTTACTTTATTATTTATATATCCAATACAAATTACCTGCCTAATTAAAATATAGGTTAAAAGGTAAGAAGCCCCTCCCTTCCCTCGGGATAAATAAAGTATCTACCTACCTCATGGACACCAACGATTTTGAATACTCTTGCCTTGCTAATGTTAGATTTCTGTGAACGTATATGAACACCATCATGTAAGACAATAACATAACAGCTAACCAGCACTGAAAATGTATGTTTATCTGTCTTAAATGCTAACTAGTTGACTTAATGTTAATCTAATACCTTTATGCTATATGTAGCAGCAAGCTAATATTAGTTTGCTGTAGCACCATCTAGCTAGCTTGAATTGTTTGCTAGTGTTAGCTAAGCATCCCTGGTGATGTGACATTTTTTTAATGTCATTTGTCTAGATATCAGAAATAATAAGTTGTGGCACAGTTATGTTATTTCTCATCAGTGCATAATTAATTAGGAATCACCAAATGTTGTAAAAACAACATCAAAAACCTGTGTGTGTTGTGCAATATTTATGTAGGAGCTAAAGTAAGAGCAACAAGTTACTTTTTTGCGTAAGTCCTAAGTTTCAGACACTGAAATGAACAAATAGAGAAGTCAATTAAATTGCATTTCATTGCAACAAACACACAGTGTGATATTAGCTTTCTTTGTTCTGTTTCGTGAGGATATCAAAGAATAACCGTATGAGATTTAAGTCATTTTGAAAAGCATAACACTAACTTAAACGTATCTTTCCATATGCAAACGTATCGTCATTTTATGGTTGGTTGTGCTGCTGCAACATAACAAGAGACCTTTACGTCGTATGTTAAATACAAGCATTTCCGCTGTCAGTCGTCCTGTCAGCAGTTAGCTTGACGCACTCGTTTAGCGGCGTCTGTTTCCTGGATCTCCTCGGCAGGACGGGCTCTGCTCAGCGGCTCCGCCGGGCTCAGCCCCCTCGTCTCTACCACGCATGCTACTTGGGTTCCTGTCCTCATGAAGAGGAGAAAATGGTAGAAGTTGTTTTGGATTTTAACCCCATTTTGGCCAATTTTGTATTGTAAACATACAGTCTGTGTATAGAGGGATCAGTTTAGCTAATTTCTAGTAATTAATAGGCTGAGCTGAGGCTGCTAGGATATAGGAAGGATATAATTTAGTCCAGCTGGCTCACAACACACAACAATATTGGCTGCTTCAACTCATTATAACTCATCCGTGGATTATAAGCTATTAAAATACAACAGGAGATCTTCTTTTCTAGTAGTGCACATCAACATAGGTTTAGCTTAGATAAAAAAAAACAACCCCAGACACATTCAAATATAGGTACAACTATTTTACTTGGAAAACTAATTTGTTGCTGATATCAGTTTTCCATTTAAAAAAAAAGTTTATTCAATTGGTTAAAATGGCTTAAAATGACATCTACACCTGCTCCCTCATTGTGATGACAAATAATTCCTGCAGGCCAACACAATAGACTAAGATTTTAGGTGATTACAATTATTTTTCTCTTTCCGCAGATGAAAACATTGAAATGTCAAAGGCCAATAGACCAAAATACGTTCCTGAGGTAAAAAGAGATATGGAACATAACATAAAAACACTATTACAATCTAACATTCTTATATCAATATGTACAAGGGGTATCAGAAAAATGTACCTAAATATCAAAACTAAAAGTCGTCATCTTATAGAATGGCCCGTCAGTGTGTTATATCACACTGTTCAATCACTTTCTCAGCTTTACCTATTAGCATGTAGGGTATGAAGCATATTACTGATGTAGCTGATATATATGTATATGAGGAGAAAATGGTAGAAGCTGTTGTACATTTCAGCTCCATTTAGGTCCATTTTGTTTGATAAGCATACAAACTATGCTTATAAGGAATTAGATTATGTAGCTAAGCTAATTTACAATGATTAAGCAGTCATAGGCTGAGCTAATGCAGCTTTAAGGATATAAATAAGTTCAGCTGACATTTTATTTTTATAATACACAGCAAAATTAGTAATATCAACACATTAAATAGTGTAAAACAATGTAGGCTACCTCAGCTCTTTATAAAATGTCTATGGATTCTACATTATTGTAAAGTACAACAGGACAGCTTTCATCTCCAACTCCTCTTTAGAAGTAATTACTACTACTGTAGGTTTGCTCACATCCTTTACTTAAAGCTTTCCCAGACAAATATTGACTGAATTAATGTAATCAATATTTTATTTCGAATAGTTATATGAGTTTTCCATCATAAAACTTTAATCACCTGGCTAAAAGTTTCTATAATGACATCTCCACCTGCTTCCTCATTGTGATGCCGCAAATTGTTCTTGCAGACAGACACCATAAATTAAGATTCTTAGTGCACACAAAATTCAAACCATTCAAACTCTGCAAAGGCCATTATCCAAGAGGTAACAATGACCAAAACACATTTTTGAGAGAGGGACTTTAAATAGAGGTACAAATGGCACATAATATCCCAATACTGTTTTATAGTGAAAAGTTCCTAAATAAAAAAAAGGGTAGTGTAAAACGACCTCTCAGTGTGTTCTATCGTTCAGGTGGATTACTTTTAAAGCTTTAACGTGTATGAAGCATTTTAGTGTTGGTTGAGTTGGCTGTTGAGCTACTTTATATACTTTTGTAAAAATAATTTGGCTGCAAATTGGCACATTTTATGACCATATAATACGTGGGATATGGATACGAGTCCATAAAACAGATAAACTATAGCTGTCAAATGAATTTAGAGGAGAAAAAAAGTGCTCTATTTCCCATGCTATTTCCACAGTCTGGGGTGAGCGAAAGAGAATGACATACTTAGATAAAATACAAACATTTAAATGAGCACGATTAAATGTATTTTGCTTTCATCCCTGCAAAATGCAATTAAACAAAAAGATGCACCACTTGAGTTGTGCAGCGCCACCATGTGGGCAAATAAATATTATTGTCTTCTTCACCTCCATGCTCATCCACTAGGGGGAAGCAACGTCATTTTTTATATTCATGGCGTTTAAGTGCTGTCAGAAATGCCAATGTGACTTTGAAATGAATGCCAAAGTAGACGACATAAATGATATGTTATGTGCTTGTCAGCCAAGTAGACAAACTACATGTTTGCTTGCATGTTGCGGTAATGATTTTTGGTGCGTGCGTGTTTAGGGCAAAGCTGTGACATCTGCATTTAGTATGATCGTTTAATGCCACATATATATTCTCAAAACCTCAAACATGTCAGTTCCTCTCCTGCTACTGTGTTTAGTCGTAGTTGTTTGTTTTGTACAGCCTTTTGTGGGAAATAGGATGCAATTTTCCTCTCCATCCACATTTTACGCACAGGATAAAGTGCGTAAAATCCAACATCTCTCCTTGGTAATGTTTTCCAACATCCAAAGTTTGCGCCAAACTATCAGTGATTTGAACATGGATGTTTGGTTCAGTGTTTCACGCTTAAGAAAAACAAGACATAGTCCAAGAAACAGCCTGACCTCACTCCTTGAAGGGTCGCCTGTAGTGCGTCCAGCCAGCTGCAGCGGGACCGCCCCGTTCATATCGACTTGCTCTGCCCCTCTTGCTCTGTGCAGCGGCGGTGCAGCCCCTCCTGAGGGAGGAGAAGTCTGATTAAACGCCAGTTTTATTGCGTTGTCATGTTTCACAAGGACTTCAGAAGCTCCGAGACCGTCTGACAACATCATTTCATGGATGCACCAAAAGCCTGAGTGCGGAGAGTTTAGTTTTTTTCATCATCTCAACTTTTTCTTTATCTTTGGTGACCGCACAAGGCAGTTCCCTTGTGATTTTTGATAATCAGGTTTTCATGGGTAAACTTCTTCGTTTGTACTTTTTGTAGTATTTCTTGGTGCAAGTTCTTTTCGGTCTGTCAAGATGCAGTTCCGCACTGTCCTCGACGTTAATGTTGTGGACGTGCAGAAGCGAAGGAATCCCTCCAAACACTATGTAAGTTGCCTCATTGTTCTGTGTTTCTGTTGTCCTGTTGTTAAAGTAGAGATAACTTCGCCAGCGCAGACTCCACACTGTGTGCAGTCTCTTTGGAAATTTGACCCATGCTATAGCAGCTTTATGGATGGCAGTGTGTCTCTGCTACTTGATGGATGTGCTATGACACTGTGCACAGACATTCATGGAGTTCAGAGGATGAATCCAATGGCTTTGTTAATTTATGGCATTTTCTTTTGGTCCCCCTGAGAGATTATTTGTGGCAGTGAGTGATGTGAATCTTTGACACTGACAGTTTACCCAACTTTACTGATCTTTTGACTTTTCATCTGGCACCATCAACAGGTCACAATTTCAGTTTTTACCATGTTTCTCTTATGCTGATTTATGAACTAATACTTGCAAAACTAATGACATCCCCATCAGCCTCAACTTTATTGTGGTCAGTAATAGTTGGCAAATATTAGCAGGGTAACACATTCAGTTGATGTGATCATTATACCTGCTAAACATGAACCTTTTTATGTATAAGCATTGTGTTTGTTGATATTCAGATTCTGGCATTTAGTGCAATGCATCATTGTTCCTAAGGACAGCCTCATTACACTGCCAGCACATTGACTTTAAAGACCAGTTCAGTGCAAAAAGAAATATGTCAACATGTTTTAGTTTTATTGACTGGTAAAGGAATGAGAAAGGTCTTCAGGAAAGATCAGTAAAGCTTCCATTCATGTGAGCCATCTGGATGTACATGTAATTGTGTTTGATGGACAGCAGCCCACAGGCTGAACCCTGACAGGGGAAGAAAAAGTAAACAAACTTGGGCTGTAGCTTGTAAGCCAGCAGTGGTATTGAAGACTTAAGGGTCACACCAGCATCCAAACACACAGAAGGGGTATTTGCAGAAGCGTTTACATGCTGTTAAATGTTCTAATTGGCAATATAACCTAAAAACCAATATTACTAGTGCCTTGGCCCCTTTTCACTAGTTGCTCTTTGTTTTATTGCTTGTCCAGCAAGCTAAGGTGCAGAAGAAGTCACATGTTCGTGTTTGTAAGTTTGAAAAGAAAGAAAGTTAACAGAAGCTGTTGTTCAAAGTCTGTGGCTTGAGGCATAGTCTGACTGGGAATCAAACTTGTTCCAACATATTTATGCAGAGAAAGAATTCATCATAATCAAACCAGGAATGTATCATATAGAAACTTCTCTTTAAACTTTAAATCTTGATGAGTCTGGGCTTCTGTTTTATAATGCATTGTACACTGATATCCATACAGGTCACAACTGGTACAACATCAAACTGACAGCAGTTACAAAAATGTGTAATGCTCAACACATACTCTCCCACACTGACATAACTCAAGGAAAAGTCACACAGAGGCATTCCTACACTGAAATTATCTGTGATCTTCATCAAATGCTGTATAGAAAATACTGTTTACCACGTTACGTAGATCTGTCACACCCTGCTTCTGTACCAGTCTGAGGCTGGCTCACTGTTTACCCACATAAATTACACAAGATAAAAACAAAAAAGACTGACCTGTGCTGACAACTAATGAGAAGTTATAGCAGAACAGCGATATAACAGTTGAAAACCTTTTGTCGTTACTGAATGAAGAAACTCCTGCCTCTTTTTTCAGTATGTAAAGTGCAGTAAGCAAAGTGTTGAAAAGCAATTTTACCACCTATAAGTTACAGTTTTGGTCTCCTTAAGCCATTTTGCAACACCAAATGCAGACCAGGGTCATGCATTCGTGGCCACATAACATACATATTTGCTATATTATGAAATTTCCAGTTCTTTGATAAGGCCTGTGTCATATTTATCTAGTTTACTAGAGGGAATCTATCATCTTAGCATCTTCAGACCCACAATAGATCCAGATGCAAGTCTTGCTTTGGCCGGACACAGAAGAATGGGAATAAACTGGGACATCTTGTAGATGTAATTTTGTATAGCTAGGCAGAACCACATTAGTGGGGTTTGACTTGTGCACCTGAACTGGAATGAAATACTTGCTTGTCTGTGTGTAGATGGTCAGCAAAGAGGTACTTGCTTCCATAGTGTCAGTGAAGCTTGGAGATTATCAACCATGTTGTCTGTGTTGGCAAAAATGTCGTCATCACCATCAAGCAGGAAATGAGCGTGTGGTCAGTTTATTTTCCATTCATTTCAAAGGAAGAGTATCCTCTTCAAAGTGACGTTAAAAATGACTCATTAAAGTCCCACTGGAAGATGTCATTGTGTTCTCTAGTTTTAGGAGTTTGTTCAGTTTCTCTCTCCGTACCAGCATCCATTGTTCCTGAGATGAATATCATTTGAATCCACACGCCCTTGTGTAACCTCTCTTTAGCCCAGGTTTTTGCACTGCACCGCACCTCTTCACGGTTGTGGTTTATCTGGACCCTTGCAATGGTAGCCAGAAGGAAGATGCCTGCAGGTTCATCAGCTCCTCAGTATCTGTCAGGGAGGTTAAGTATAGCAGGGAAACGGCAACAGTGACGATAGTAAAGAAAGTGGTATGTCTAATGAGAAAGAGAATTGAAGCCTGAGATGTTGACTGCAGCATGTTTTGTTGACATCTTGGCTGTGACTATACAAAGGGATTGCCATTGTTTCTTACATTTTCTTAAATAGTTTTGTGGTTAGCAAAATCTTAACAGAGGTAAACCAGCAAGGATGTTCCAGTTCCTATGTTTGTCCCCCTTAAAACTCATCACGCATTTCAGTCAGACATATATGAACAAAGTGAAGATCAATTAGTTGTTAAAGTACTGAGAGATTTAGATTCCTAAGAGCAGAATTTTATGGTTGTTTCTAAAGCGGTACAAAAAAACAAATTAACAGATCTCTATGGAAACAAAACACTGTTATTGAGCCAATTTTGAGCTGTTTAGGAGATGATTGCATTTTTTTAACTATGATATAGATGCCTGCTAAAATGACCCATGAGTGTTTTTTTTACTGTTACAAGTGACACTGGAATACTGTGATGAATGTGGTATTAGACTATACATCCACAGTAAGCAGTCTATTTTTTTTCTTTTCAGTCCACCATTTAATTTGGCAAATCATTACATGATAATTGCCAGACAAAATCATAATAAAAACAGGTCATTAGAAACATTTAAAATGAGTGATGATACATCTAGAGTAATCTATTCTTTTTGTGTTATGTTTTTAGATTTATACACTGTGGAGACTGTTTAAAATTTCAGCTTTAGGGTGAAACATTAGCATTGCAAAGGGGTGAATTGATAAAAAACAACAACCAAAAAAACAATTTGTGTTGTGTGTTGTACATTGAATACATTGACTTTCATCTTTACATTTGTTTTAATATTCCATTCCATCAGATAAATGAGTAAATAAATTACAGAGTGTCACCGTCGTGGCCCCTCAGCCATAGACATAATTACATTTTTCACTTTTCTTCAGGATAAATCTGCTGAATGTGAGCATAAAAAGAGTCTATACTCAACTGATTGTGTCAAGACATGAATCATAACTAAATATGACAAGAAATAACCACAAATTGGTGAAGATCTGAAGGTGTAACATTTGGCCGACACACATTGTTCAAATAGCTCCTAGTAAGATGCAGTTATATGCTCAAAACTGTAGGATCCACTGTAAATTGCATTTGGCCTTGCATCACTATAATTATTCAGAGAAAAGGTCACCAAGAGTTGTGAGGTAGTCATACTCTCTGGCTGATAAATAACTGAGAAAGAGTTTTATTATTGGTGTGCAGCAGTAAGTTTTAGAGCAATGAGAAGAATAAGATCCCCCCTCCCAAAAAAAAAAAAA
This sequence comes from Chromis chromis, assembly GCA_900302755.1. NCBI lineage: Eukaryota > Metazoa > Chordata > Actinopteri > Pomacentridae > Chromis > Chromis chromis. The sequence continues at coordinate 20,606 of OMNN01098348.1, forward strand.
AAAAAAAAAAATATTTATAAA
>OMNN01098348.1:20646-39796 GCA_900302755.1 Chromis chromis
AAAAAAAAACCCCCCTCCCAAAAAAAAAAAAAAAAAAAAAAAATACTGTTTAACAGCAGCTTTGAATGAACAGAACTATCTGCTCACATGGGCAGAAAGAAAATGTTAACATGTGTCGCAGGTATGATGTTTACCATGCTCACCGTCTAACTTTAGCATGTTAGCATGCTTACATTGCTTCTAAGCGCCAAAAGTGAACGTCTTGGTAGCACAAAGGAAAAGTCAGGGGGATTGGGAAATTTGTAGGTTTGATATTCTGTGGAAAATTAAAGTAAATATGACTAAGAAGTATTATGTGGCAACTTTTGGTAGCAGATAGATACTCTCACGTCAGGCTCGACAATCATTAGCTGGATTGATATGAAACTTGTGCAAACATTCATGGTGGCCAAAGGATGAATCCTATTGAAAATTTGTCCAGCATTTTGTTTATGACCAAATTCTTGACATTACCTTTAGCCTCAACTGTATTTGGTGTCTAATGCTATTTAGAAAATGGTAGCATGCTAACATGCTACACTTCACATCACATCAGCATGTTATTATTGTCACTGTGAGCAGGTTAACATTGTAAAGTTAGCAATTAGCACAAACTATCATGTCGACTCTTAGTCTTGTTTGACTGCATGGTCTGATTGTGGTGTTATCTTACTGACTTTAGTGATCAAATCTGATGAGCCATGAGACGTGTCTCAGCGGGACTGCAAAAGTCAATTAGTCCATCAGGTCCAATTGGATTAATTAACCTGAGAGTTGGGATCAATTGCATCATCCATCTCCTGCCGAGGGAGACTCCCCAAGGCCACTAAACACAGGGCACAGACTTTTCTCTTGGGATTAAAGCCGGAGGTGAGGTTCGACTGGGAAGTCCCCACGAGCGAAGAAGAGGAAGAAAATAAAATCTCATTATCTATGAGCTAAGCAACTGGAAATGCTTATCCGGTTGGAGAGAGGAAAGAAGCAGCCCTTTGTCTTTTGTCCCCACTGTTCAAGTGTGACTTCCTTCCACAGACTCATGGCACTGGAGCAACAGAGTGCATGGCAGCTAATCCTTGTTTACATACATTGCCTGAGGGGGATCATTCAGGAGAGATGAGATCCAATGTCAAGTCTTCAGTTTATTGCATGAACACCCTTGTTAAATAGAGACTTAAATATTTATAGTAAAAATGTGCCTGTCGGCTATATATATGACCACTAGTTATGGTAATATATTGCAGATGAGCCCACACAGAGACATTTACGTGCATTTATTTGTTTGCTTGTTTTGAATTTGCTGTAAAAAGTGTAACCCTCTTTCATAAAACTGCAAAAAGCTCCATAAAGGATCAGTTATGTTGACTACAACCATCTGAATCAATTCCTTATGTTACCACAAGTATGACTTAAAAATTACTTATTAATTACCGGTAATCTGTTAATCTCAGAATTTTTTCTCTGTTGTCTTATGTCGGCATGCTCAAACATGAACATGGTTCACTGTTCTTTTTGGATGTGTCTTGACCTCACACACCACCACTCTGTCCCATGCTATGGCCTGAATTCAGGGTGTCTGTATCTTATTAGCGAGCTGCTGGAGAACTCGTTCGGCCTCGCTGCACAATCTTTCTGTAATAAAGTGTTTGCAGAAAGAAGACTGCATTTCAAACCAGCAACTAATGTCCTTGTGCAGCTTGCCACCATATGTGTAAAGGCTGCTTTTGTAAACACTCAGTGCCATGCGCTTAGCTTGAAATGCATTTGGTGGAACCATCTGTTTCCGAACCTCAGGGTTTGCACAATTGTTCTCTGGGCCCTTTATTGTTGCGGTAAATAAAGGATTTATTTTGGGAAATTTCCAGCAACAGTATTTTGTTCGGTAAATGACTGTTGTCTGCCAAGGAAGTGATAGTACCATTTCAGCTTCAGTATGAATAAGCACTTTTCCCCTTCCATTATTTACTGTGATAGATAAAACTGCTAGACGTTGTTGACATAATGGGAGCATCATTTATTTCCTTAAACAGTGGACTCAGGTGGACTTTGTAAAGTCAACTACAAAGATGTGGTGCTACTGAAAGCATGGAGTTGAAATGGAGCTTGTTGTGAACAGACAGCTTCACAGTCTCTTTTCATTAAACCTGTGGAATTATTCATAAAATGCATGCTTGTTTGGAAATATTTTAACCGCCCACATTCAATTGGCCGCACTCAAACACAAATGCAATTCATTATGAATGGTTTTAATGACATAATACTTGAAATCCATTGGCCCTCTCATTGACCCCTGATGGCTTTCCAATGTGTGACTGAAACAGAGGAACCTAATGAGTTTATTTGACCTTTGACGACCTTTTGAAGTTAAGTCTGCAGGGCTAAAGCGGTGCCGTGGTGTCTTTGACAAAGTGACTTTGTTCCTAATGGACCTCTTTTGTTTGTGCTTTTCTCTCTAGGTGTACCTTATCAATGTCACTTACTCAGACTCCACTTCCCATGTCATCTACAGGAGATACAGCAAATTCTTTGACCTGCAGGTATGTTACACTCTCAAAGCAACAAAATACTGTTATAGCTGTAATTCACAATTGGATAGGAAGTTCCTCAAAAGCCATAAAGCTTTACATTTTCTGCTAAAAATGGTCTCAATATGTCTTCATCGTATTGCCATAATAAACTTTGTGAGGTCAGTTTGACCTTTTGGTCACGACTTTCTGTTCAGCTGCTGGAAAGCAGCGGGCTTAGTGAAAGGTCTTATTTAAGACGATGGCTTGGAAATAGGAAAATGGGGGAAATCCAGTCAGCAGATGCAGGAAAAAACATGACCTCAGTCAGAATGCAGAATGCAGCATGGGGCAAAGTCCTGATCCTTGATCCAGCAGCCTCCAGTGAAATATCTGCACTTCCTAAAAGTGGATCAAGTGTACATTTAAACCACACAATATTATATACTATAGTTTGTTTGTTAGAAAGATAACACATCCAAATATCTAAGCAGCCTAAGCAACAGTGTGGGGGGTTTAAACCTTAATAAGTGCATACCTTATCTAGTACTTGTCTTGTAAAAGCCTGTCTCTGGCTCTTCTCTGATAACCCTCTCAGTCAGAATGCACTCTACTCTGCTGTGGCTCTGGTGGGCTGGCTGTAGGAAACCCTTTGTTCTCTGGTCTCTTGCTAATAGCCAGGAAAATTCTGCCCTGGTCTGTTTGATTGAAACAGAGCTTCTCTCCTGTCTCTGTAAACATTAGTCTTGTCCATAGATCCCTGCTGCCGGGGTGTGTTTGTCTGGCTACGGTAATCCGTGAAGAGCAACAATCTGCAGCTGTCCACACAAAATGCTTGGGGATAGTGCATTTTATTTGTCCTGATATGAAAAAAGTCATATATGTGTCGACAGTGAAACACAATGGGAGATTTTTTTATTTATATTTCACTGAGCTGGAGTAAAAAAAAAAAGAAGAAGCATGTTCTTAGTACTAGGCGAGATTGCATGGATTGCTTAAAAAACAGTTATATAAATTAATGGATTCTTACAAAACAATAGTTTTTTTTGTGAAAATCAGTTAAACCAGTAAAATTTGCATGAAACATCCTATGCAACTTAAATAATACAAAGACCAATCCCAGAAAGTCCTGGATAAAACAAAGGGGAAGTTGTAGCATGGAAAAGGTGGGTGTTGGGGTAATGAGCAGCCTTGCATTTAAAGAAAAAAAAAGATGCTTTCCCTTGGATGTTTAGATAAGCCAACTACTGTATTTTACTTCACATGTTTTTGTATGAATTCAATTGGAATGACAGTCTTCCTATAGTCTCGCTTTTCTAATGCCCTTATTACAATACTTGTCTTCTCTCCAGGCAGAAAACTGAGCCTTTGTTTGTGTGTCTGCCAGCTGACACCTACCATTTTTCCCAAACGCTTTGCAGCACAATTGCATGTGTTATGTTCACAAGAAGCTGACAGGGAAAAAAATGCATCTGACACCCTTGGACTGACAAATGTGACCATGATCTCATCTGATAAGCATTAATTCAGAATGAAAGCTAAGTAAGGTCACACAAAAAAAAGCCTTTTAAGCAGTGTCAGATCTTTTATATCATGTCTAACACTAATAAGCACTATGCTGCTGGTGATATAAAACTCCTCGTCAAGAACAGGCAGCTTAGCTGATTGTCTTTTAAAGATGAAGTATCCATTTTTATTGCCAAATGGACATCCAAAAATGCACTCACTGCAAATGATTTAAACCTTTCCAGCACACTAAATTCATAACTACTCCTCTGGGAGGCAATTATCATAAATTACTAGGATCCCATCTCCTTTTTGTCTGATTCCTTCTCTCTTTGTCTTTTCTGCTGACCTGAAGTGAAGTGTGCTCTTTGTAATGTGTGCGTAGGGTTGAGCACTTTGATTCCTTGTTTTAGAAACATTTGTTTTCATGCAAGAATAGTGCTGAGCCTGAATTCCGTCAAGCACTGTTTCTGGTGTCAAAGGGAAATGTTTCTGACCTACACATGTTTGACGTGAGCAGAATTGGTCAGTGTGTCAAGCGCATGAGGTCTCCCCCCCTACACACCCTTCAACCACAGCGGACAGAGCACATGGGTCACAGCATTCCACGGGGGGATTGTGGAGTGTGTAAGCTGGCCTGGTTTTCTTTTGGACTGAAACTTCTCCAAAAATCCCTTAGTCGTCATTATTTTTGGACTGGGGAGTTGGACCACGGTCAGCTCTACCCTGCCTGCATTATAATTTGTCTGGCCTACATTCCTGACACAAGTTGGGTTCTTTAAAAAGGTTATTTTTCTCAAAAACTGTTGTCAAACATGGGCTGTTTTGTAGGCATGTATGGGAAGCAAAACCAATGGCTGAGAATGGTCTCATGTTAGCTAACCCACCAATTTGTATGTTGCCCACCTGCAGCAATACATTGTAACATTAAAAATAAGTATCACAACTGATGCAGCACCACCATAGTATATATAACATGACGTGAAGCATGTGCAAAGTGCCCTAAACCTGCATTCTTTGTAATGGCGAGTCATAGACGTGTATACAAGTCTATAAGAAAACAGTCTTGCCTTGTCAGCCCATTCTGCAGTGCATATAGGTTTGGCTGCACCTTACTATCATTCTGCTATAGGGGAAAAAGCGCTCTGAATTGTTTGTATTTCTTTAAACCAATCACAGTTGTTGTGGGTGGATCTAAGCGAAGGATGCGGCTTTGGTGTCCCACCAAAATAGTGACGGGTGGAATTGTTGTGGTGGAACCTTTGCATGCAGGGAGGCGAGCACTGTGATAAAAATGGATAATTCACCACAAAAAAAGTAGTAGGGCTGCCTTACTGCACGATCCAAGCCCTGGGCAAAACTTCACATTTTCAGTGTGGTAGGTTGCTGCTTGGAGGTTGTTGTTGTTGTTACCCGTAGTGAAGAAAACCGTTACACACAGTAGACAAAAGGAAGTACGAAGCTGCCTGGAATTCTTGGTGGGCATATACCTGCATCCTACACCCAGTGAATCAGACTAATGATAAAAAAACCATACTCCTCCCTTGATTTATTACCTCAGAAAACATTTTCTTAATATTTTATTGGTCTCAATTACAAGTTTCCAGACTTTTGAATACAGCATTCTACCACATTTATTAGATTGTGGTCCCATTTAAAGTAAAATAAATGATAAAGCATAATAGTATGTCTTAGGGCGGGGCTACCTTGTTATTGACAGGTTGCTACCATATCTCCATGTGCAGTTTCCTGGAGTTCTCAGTGAGATCCACTCCTCTCTCATAATGTCCCGTTTCAAAAGACCAAATGCCAAACTTGAGGCTTCAGAACAGTAATTTAGAAACCGGTGGGTGACGTCATGGTTGCTATAGCCATTGTTTATGTTCAGTCTATGAGCAGAACCAGAGATACATCTTGTTATACCGTGTATATTTTCTCTGTGTCAAATCCTGGTGCCTGCATTACTCACAATGCATCACAATCCCATACTGTTCAGTCAGAGATTTGGGTGTGTTACATGAGTAGTCACTCACAAGGCTGTAGCCTCAAGGTGGAAACCTCAAGCAAAGATGAGCAAGTTTATTTCTTTTTAACGCCACACTGCCATTTTTTTCCTCCCTTTTTTCCTCCTACCAACACTGCCTCAAGTGACATTATTGGATGCAGTTTATTAAATTACATTCTGCTGCTTCTGGAGCCCCGAAAGGTGTTATACAGTTTTTTCACATTCATAGTTTGGTATACCTTTATGGCTATTCTTGGTGTGCTTCCATCCTATTTATGTTCTCTTCTTATGCAAAAAAGTACTGGTCAATACTCTCTGCGTTCTCAGGCTGTTGTCATGCTTTCTGTCCCACACGTCCGAACTGAGCTGGGAAAAAGGGCCTTTGTTTATTCTGCACCCTTCACATGGAATTTGCTGCAGAACGACTTAAAACTTTTGAGTGGTTTTAAGTCAAAAATGAGATGTTTCGAGATGGACTCCCTCACATGTCAATGTTTTTAATTGCGAAATTGTTTTAAGTGCAAAATTGGCTTTCCACCCAATTCTATTTATATATTTTTTTCCTGTATGTCTTCTGTAATGATGTGTTGTAACTCAGCTGCTCATCTTGGCCAGGTCTCCCTTGCAAAAGAGATTCTTAATCTCAATGGGCTTCTCCTGGTTAAATAAAGGTTATAACAATAATAATAATAATAGTAGACCTTTAAATATATTTTGATGTGTAAAATTGTCGATGTTCCCCTTTAAGTAACAAACCAGTTATACTAAATTGAGCCCATAGGTTGCAGAGATTAACTAACCAATGTGCTGAATGCTTTTCAGTGTAGCATAAAATGTACTCTACATCACTTGTTTCTAATAACTATGACGCCACAGCTTTTGTAGGATAAAATGTGCTTCTCTTAAAGTAAATGTGAAACAGTTTCTGAATGGCTGTTGCGCCATGATTTCTGTGCAGTAAACAACTATCAAGTGGATGTCACAACACAACGCAGGGATGGAATCAGATTGTTTTCCCACTCAAACATTCCTCCAAAACTCCCCCTGTCTGAGATTCAGAACAGTTTCTTTGTCTGCTGCACAGTGCAGTCTCTCTTTGTCTCTTCCTCCCTCCTTACCCCGAGCGCAGTTAAGTTTAAATGCTTCAAAATGATTATCATTACAGTTTACAGAAGCTGTTTAGGGTTTTCCTGTCATCGTAATTTATGTCCATCATATCAGTAAGCCAAAATAGAGATATGTTTGATGATTGAGTGTTTTCTGCAATTTCTACCTCTGGCATTTATTCACAGCACTGATTATCAAGCATGTGGAAAGACACTGGGAAATGAGATTACGTCATAGCACCTGTTGCTGTATGGACATGTTCATTTTCCCACTGGGAACACTGCAGCTTAATACACTGAATTTTCCTGGGCAGAGTTTTGGAGAGAAATATAGATTAATTACAGCGTCTCTGGTTTCCGAAGCCTCGAAATTAAAGGTATAGGAAATGTGAGAAATGCTTTCCCTCAGAGTTTTGTTCCAAATTGCCATAGAAACGGTTTTCACACCTGTCCTGTGGAGCTGTGAGCGTATCCAGGCGGGTCTCTGGGGATGATGTCACCCTCACTTCTGGATGAGAAGCTTCTCTGTCAGCCGAGGCGGTTTGTGAAGGTGTTGAGTGAGCATTCCCATCTTAGAGGGAGTATACGGCTACATCCAGCTGTGAAGCTAATAACATGATGAGTGTGCAGCTCCGTGTGACAGACAAACAATACGGCTGCCAATGCGCTGTTACAAGTGGGATTTTTGGAAATTACAATCCTTGCTGTAAAATTGTGTTATTGCTACAGTGTCCTAAAGAAAAACAGTCTGGTTTGTGTACATATGCCATGTTTTGTCTTCTCAGTTTTAGGGGCACAAGACTATAATCTTAGTAAGATCAGAAATCTTACCATGCATGTGTGCAGGTGTGGTTAACCAGGACAGTCCTTTATACTCAGCCCTTTGCTTGCCCTTAAGACACAATAATGAAAGGAAACCATTTCTCGTTAGCTGTCTATAGTTTGGAGGAGGGGGGGAAACGCTATGCCCTGTGAGAAATTGTAAGACTTAGCAAATGCAGCAGATGAGAGTGGAAAAGAAAGAACCACAAGAAGGGAAACCAAACCACCTCTTACTGGAGAGGTCCTACAAACAACTCCTACAGGCCCAGACAGACTGGATCCAACTTTACCCTCCAAGCTTGATTCTGTTTGTCCACCTGGTTCTTTTTGGCTCCATTTCGACTGAGGCTAGTCTCCTGTTCTCCTCCTCCCAGTTGAGTGTGCTTTAGCTTGACGCTCGCACTCTTTGCTCTGTAACAAAGCACATCTGGAACGAGGCAAGGCAGAACGAACAAAGGCGGGGCTACATCTGGATCTCAAGCCTGCTTTTACTGTAGGATGCTCTCATGTGCATACATGATATGGGCGTAATTTATTGAAGGAGGAAACTAGAAACTCTTGTCCGTGTTACAGAGACATACTTAGCGCATTTACAGTGCATGTTTTATTCAGCAGTCACCAAAACAAGCTCATACATCATACAAAATATGCAGCATATGGGACGGATGCACACATATCTGAGCAGACAAGCTGCTACTCTTAAAATCTGCTGCCATCGTAAAAGGCTTGACACAGCAAGCTTTGTGTCTGTTTTACTGTCTATTCAGCTCTATACCTAATCTCTCAAGAGATCGATCCTGTAAATGGACAAATGAATCAAGTGTTAACATCAAAGTGCTAATTATCTACCCTGATGGCTCTTTCAGCTCCTTAAGTGGCTTGCTTTTGAGGGTTTCTTTCTTTTTTTCAGATGAGTGTGGGTGACGTAACCTTGTTTTCTGCCCCGGCGATCAAAGAGAATCTGTTTGTAGTTGCACGGCACAGTAGTTTTTCAGATGATATGTAATTAAACCCTCTGTTGACTTCATGCACTGTAACAAAGAAGTCAGCTGTTTTTAGAGAGTTTGCAACCCCATTTTTTTTTCTGTTTCTATTCTTGTCGCAGATTACTACACTTTCAACTCTGACTGATAAACTTGCGGCAGATAAAAGGCAGTTCATGTGGTTTTAGTTACAGTGATTGCTTGCCTTTTATATTGGCATGTGTCAGTTTGTGGTAATAAAAAGGGGTGCTTTAAGTTTTGCTGTACAATTTGTGTTTGTGCCACTCTTTATTTTTCTCTTTTGCTTATGCAGATGCGAATCCTCGATAAATTCCCGATTGAAGGAGGACAGAAGGACCCCAAAAAGAGAATTATTCCTTTTTTGCCAGGTGATAAACTTCGTGTACGACATTCTGATATCACTGACAGCATCACAATCAGCTTTTCATTTACCCAAGAGCACTGTAATACATTTGTCACGCACAACTGATGTTCTCCTACACACTCCATAACATGGCCTACCACATTGCATTGTTTTATTAACTTCCATACTCCACCCAGGCCAAATCAATTTGTGGTCAGCCATGTCAGTAGGAGGCTAGCAGAGAGGGATTTGTCTAATCTGATAAACTCATTGTGGGCCAGAGCAGAGGAGAGCAGTGAAGAGATCCTTTGTTAGACAAGCTGTGCTGCTTGAGGCTGACCAGTGCTGTTTTGATCTCTCTGCAAGTCCAACATGGGGTGAACTGTATTCACTTACACACAGCAAGCAGCTTGCAAGGTTTTACTTTTTAGTGAGCTTCATGGATTTAGACACTAATATTAGCAGTCAGTCTTACAAGAGTTAGAAACTGGGGATTAAAGAATAAGAGTGTCCTACTTTTTGCTACTGTTAAACCGATTTCCATTTATTAGTAATAAGTTTATGTCCTACCATCAGTACAGGCTGAATCTGAATCTACTCAGCTAGGAAAGCAATCATACTGGTGTTGTTATAAATGTTTAACCAATCGTAGGCGAATCTGATCTTAATATTAATTGTTAATTGATTCTGATTGTTAGAGATGTATATAAATCTAACAATGCTTCATTTTTCTTCAGGTAAAGTCTTGTTTCGCCGAAGTCACATAAGAGATGTAGCCGTCAAGAGGCTGAAGCACCTGGATAATTACTGCAAAGTAAGACAAAAACTACATCTCAGTTTGTGTACAGTACATTTAGTACAACACATCATGCCTTCTCGGACAGACTACTCCTTCTCCATTTATGTATTGGTTGGAAGAGCACTTTATCTACGTCAGTGCTCTACTCCCTGAATATTTGCCGCAGTATTTTTTAGGCAGGCCTCAACATTTATCTTCCCCGCCAGCCTCAACAGGAAAGCAACTGCTCTATCTGCACGGGCCGTTTCCTGTCACCAATGTAAATAGGCAGCATGTAAGGAAACGAGGGAAACGGGGGCACACAAGGGTAAAACGGACTAAGAATGAATCAGCAGACTTTAAGTGTAGTAGTGAGTGCAGATGGCTACCTGACCCTCTTCTATTCATTGGGTCAGAGAAGGGAATTTGGGGCAGGTGTGTTGCCAAGTGTGGCAGCAGTTTTCATTTAGTGGAACTAAACGAGATTTGTTGTGAAGGCAGGAAGCCTTCTTTTGAATATTGTTTCTATGATTGTGTCCTTTCTGATTCAAGCGCAGTGGGTTGAGGCAGCTCAATTTGAATTTTAATCGAGCTGAGGGGACCGGTTGTTACACTATATCACCCCTGTGTGTTTTTCTTTGTTTTAACCCTCACTCTGGGCTCAGGGCCTTCTTCCTTCCCCTCCACACCCTCCACATCTCTGCCTGGGCTTCTCATCTGGCTGACTGTGCAGTGACTAAATGTTAAGAATTGGTTACTCATTGCAATTCAAAGCAAACTGAAGAACTTTCAAACATACATGCAACCTTTTAAGTATGTGTTTGTGTTGCAACTAGTAGCTTCTCCCTCCCTTCTCTCCCACAGGCTCTGATGAAGCTTCCCTCACACATTTCCCAAAGTGAGGAGGTCCTAAAGTTCTTTGAGACTAATTCAGAGGACCTCAACCCTCCCACTGAGTGAGTAACTACATTTATCAGAAATCATTAACAAAGCATTAGCACCCTGTCTGTTTAATATACTGTTAGATACCAAACATTGCCCTCTGGTGGGTTGCAAACAATGGATACAACAGCAAACTATAAGTGCTTGTGTGGTTCAGCGGCTGGGTTAAATGCCTTTTATTCGTACTGACCCATCTTGATCCAGAGGGCTTTGCTGTGTCTAACATGATTGATTGATACTGGTTGAGAGGCACTGTGTTTTATTAATAATGATTTCTGGGAGGTGACACCTGATGCCAGAGCAAATAGGGAAGGATCAGTGGTGTCATGAGAGTGCGGCTGAGTTCAAGTCTCAGGGCAATTAAGGCTCTCAGGCTAGTCATTTGTCATACTCAGTTCAAAGTCAGTGGGAGTAATTACAGGCTGGCTGCAAGATTACTTTTTGTTTAAATCCTTTTCTTCCCTTTTGATTTATGTTCAGCTGAAGGGCATCTGCGACTATTTTTTGCACCAAAGTATGAATTTAAACTCATCAAAACCTGTATCTCCTTTCTAAACACTGAAGGAGAAAACGGTGACAGAATAACTTCTTGAGTGGTCTCCTCACTACCGCCCAGCCCATCACCTCTAACCCCCAATACCCATACATGTTAATCTCACTTCAAAGTGACACTTCTTCTCCTCCAATCTCCGAGACAGTCCAGTGCAGCTTAAATTGAGTGGTAAGGTCTAAAAGCCACGCCACCCAAGTGCTCACTTCAGTGCTAGGAGATCTGGTTCAATTCAAAATGACCTTTGGGATGCCACTCTTTTACTTCACAAGTGCTCAACGTCACAGAAATGGTGTTCTTGTGATGCCATACAAATTCAATGTGTGGGGTACGGTAAAGAAACATTTATTGCTAATATGTTAAGTTCTTTAATAGAGCGAGGAAATGATTGTTTACAACACATAGTTGTATTTTTTGGCAAAATTAAGGAACAATGTTTTTCTGCTCAAGTGACCAGTGTTCAACAAAGTTCTTTAACAGTCACTGAAACATGATGAGAACAGGTTGTAAAAAAAAATGCAGTTAGACTTATATCCAATCAACTTAGCCAGTGAGCATTACAGGTGACATTTTCTCCCACATAAAACATGATTTAAACACATTTTACTGGGCAGTAGGTCCCTAATAGCCTCAACAGAGAGGCACTGTTGTTGTTGTTGTCTGAGCCCTCATCTTCTACTGCCATCTAATGGTCAACAGATGTTACTGCACAGACTTTCAAATATAAAACATTCAAAAATAAGTGGATGTAATGCTGCTCCGTCACAAGAGGGAGCCACGCAGCTGGCTTGAGAATGCAAGATGTTTCTCTAGAATCAAAGTGAATGGGAGATAGCATCACATCCCTCTGATATGAAACAGAGATTGTGAGTGTTTGTTCATCATAATCGTGTGGCCAGAATTACACAAAAACACACAAACAAAAATCATGTCTTGCTCTTTTTCAAGGTCTTGGTTGGGTTTTTAGATTTACTGGTGTATTAATAAAAAGACTGATTTTTAATATTAAATAAAAAAGTACAGCTTTGTGAGCTTTAGAAGAAGAATACTGTATATGAAACTGTGCTGCTTTCAGCCATGTTGAAACCTTTCTTGCTAGAAGATGGAGTAAAATCTCTTCCGATGCCCCCCAGTTTTGTAACATCGGTATCAAAAAAGGGGTTAACTAATAACTATAAAATTTCTCAGACACATCTTTGTGTGAAGTCAATAACTAAAATGATTGAAAGACCACTGTTGCAGTGAGTCGTTAAAATTTTCTTAGCTTAACATCCATTTACCTAAAATGATTACACAGTTGAATCAAAAAGTGATGTCCTCTTTTCAAATAGTCTCAGAGGCCTAATGCCTGAAAGCTATTGAATCATTTACAAGAAAATTGAACTTTTCAGAAGAGATATTATAATCCATTTGTGTGATAGAAACACATTTTTGCACATTCTTACAAATCATCCTACATCCTGGGGTCCAAGCAGTTTGTAATAGAGGACATCCAGAGAATATTAAATCGTGGAGTTTAGATTTCTTTTATGATAATGAATACCGCTGGGTAGATATAATGAATTAACCGAAATAGAAAGCATTAGTCATCAATCATTGTTTCAACACTGCAGTGTTAGTTTGACAGTTATGCTGAAACTGGATGTTTTTGTTGATTGCAGCACGGGGATTTAGCTCATAATTTCGACATTGGTTAGCTTTAAGGTGTTTTGCTGAGATAATGCATGCCCATGTTTTGCTTGTTTAATTCCTGCAATGTGACTTTGCTGTGTACTATAGTTTTAGAGTAGGCACACTTTATTAATCCTTATGGGGAAAGGTGTCCTCTGCATTCAGTCCAGGCATAGTATGAAGCCAAAAGACCATCTCCAGTAATGAGGTTAGCATCTGAATCATGAATAATTCCAGTAAACATATGCATATATCCATCATCTCCATTTTAAACAACATTCTACTTTTATTGCAGCTAAAAATCAAGTTAAACCAATGCAGCTCATTTGTGGTTATTCATCTGTTTATATTTTGTTGACATGTTGATGGGCTTCTTGCTATGTGTTTCATCTCCTATAGATGCAGCTTCTCATTACTCTGAGGAAGTTTAGTTGATTGGTTGTTGTCTTAAGCTTTACCGCTACATTTCGTCTGCGCTTATGGGGCTTGGCAGGGAGCATACTGACTCAGCATACAAAAAAAAAATGCACACACACATTACGACTCTGACCCACAAAGGTCATACAGTATATAGGACTATCTGTTCTGCTTTGTGGCCAAATTTCAATCACAGAAGTATAAAAAAGGGTCATGCAATAGAGCTTCAAGTCCTGCTGTCAGAAATCAGCGAACAAGAAATAAAGAAAGATTTATTTTAAATGAAGTTCAATGCTAAGTAAGGGAGTAACTAATGCAAAGCAGTCCTTGACTAATACGAGAGACGTGAAAGTCACAATGCTACTGTATGGGATATCATAGCCTGCAGTAATGATGTTACACTACTGCTGCAGTGTGTGAGTCGAAATATGCCAATAAACATTATGATCTCAGTGAAAAGAATCTCAGTTGATTGGTAAGCCACAAGATGATGATGATCTGTTGAAATGCGTATTAAATTAGCTTTAAGTTTGTCTCAGCTGTTTCTTTCTTTTAGTGAATTTCTTTATCATATTTAAACTCCAAATTCATTCAGATTAAGGCGTTATGCTTTCAGGTCAAATGCATGTTTTCTTTTGCCTCATGGACATAGACAGTTTATCTGTACATGTCTCGTACAACAAGTCTGGACCACTTTTATCCAAGAGAAAACAGTACTAGAAGATAGAAGACAATAATTTGCAACAAGATTGTGACACTGACACCAAGGTTTCGCAACAGAATAGGCTCTCCAGTGAAAGGTAGCATGCAGGAAAATAAATAACTTGCATGGTGTCTGACCTTGGAGGTCAAAACTCCATCTAGCTCCATTCATGAGGTCAAAGGACTTGTTGCATGAGTTGTGGCTTTTCCCCCCTTCATCTTATTTACATGGCAGAAGAAACTGGACATTTAGTCATTGCAAGATGCCTTGTCTTTACAATGAAGGCAGTTTATTTCATTAAAACGTCAGTGTCTCTTCTGTAGCCTCTATTTAAACATATGATCATGCTGCTGGTGCAAAACATCCAGTCAAAACACTTGTACATATATGGCGTTACAGCTACTGTGGACTCCGTGCATATACATATCCACAGATGCACACCCAAGGCATTGTTCTGATTTACCGTCATTTCCTTGAGATGTACTGTAATCTTTATGATAATCATTACAAGCCTAACCCTAATGATAACCTTATACAAAACCCAAGTACTAACCTCAAAACTTAATGTGGGAACCTGCTTTTTGTCTCCACATTGTAAATGCGTAAACAGAACATGATTAATACAGTTACACGATAATGCATTTTATGAGAGACACTGTATTTGTCTGAAAGTCCTTTCTTTACAGACTAAAACTTAATTTGACATCAGTGTTTCACCACAAAGGAAGTTATTAGTGGTTGATACGTGGTCAAACTAGCATTCTTTTACCCTGACATCAGAATGTAATCATGGCCAAGCTTTGCTGGAGATTCGAGCCAGCATGCACGAGTTTACTGCGCTTTTGTGTGCACTTTTGTGAGGATTCGAATAAGCAGCACTATTACCTTTTTCAAGCATATACACATGAAAACTCCTACTGCACCCTTTTTTATGTGCAAATCAGATCTCTGCTGTATCGTAATGATTTGCTGTTCAATGATGTCGACCCATTGACCCCGGAGCTGGGGGTTACTCCTGCAGAGGTTAATCTGAGGTCATGCAGGAGTGTCTGTGTAATGTATACATGGAGCAGATAGTTCAGTCCTCTGGCTCGACTGAAAAATGTGAGGAGAGGGCTAATATCTCACACATTCCTTTTGTAATAGGCCCACCTACAAAGAGTGAGCTGCAGTTATGTGCAAACAGATGGTTACTCTCAACTCAAGCTTAGGACGGATTCTCACGGGTTTGGATTTTTAATGATGTGTTCAGCCGTCGTGCACGTTTACTGTACGTGCATCTCCTGGCATGGGTGTCTGTATGACGAAACCAAACTGTACGAATTGCGAAGACTCATCTCCCAACTTCTCTGACTCTCTATTGTTAGCTGAGGGTTGAAATGTACCTCTAAAAACGCAGGCACAAAGTCTTAAACATTTAATAGTGTTTGGACATATTTTCCCTCCCCTTACCTTCCCCTCATCTATTAGATTTTACTGGTGATAGGAGGAAGGCGCACAGAGCCAGAGCTGTGCGCTCAGTCTCCTCCTGGGAGGAATATTACTCCACCTCTGTGCTAAGGGTCACGAGCAAGCGGGGCAGGTCAAGCATCTAGTTTATCCCCATCATTTCTCCCCAACTCTCTATGCTTCCCTCAGTTTCATCTCCACCCAACAGATTTTG
The DNA here is from genome assembly GCA_900302755.1 of Chromis chromis. Lineage (NCBI taxonomy): Eukaryota > Metazoa > Chordata > Actinopteri > Pomacentridae > Chromis > Chromis chromis. The sequence goes on from OMNN01098348.1 coordinate 36,637, forward strand.
GCTAAATCAACACAGAATGCATCATGTATTAATAATTAACGTCTAATACAATTAGTCTTGCACACTGTGAATCCTGAAATGCTTCCACCAAGCACCTTGCTGCCTTTCCATCCAGAGAAATAACTAATAGGATCATATATAATGTGTGCATTGTTTTGATTTAAAAACCCATTACATATTTGTTTTTCTCTACTAAAGTTAATTTTAAAGTTGCCTCCAGTGTTCATCTGTTTAGACTACGCTATTTTTTACAAGAAACTACAACCGTATTTATGTTGGCTTGGCATAAATGCTTCCCCTTATTGTGTTTTCTGCCCATCATATCATAAAGAAAGTTATGAGATTCATATTGCACTGAGGTTGCATTTGTATTTCCACAGTATGGATGTTGCTTGAAGATGCAATATAAACATTGTTCTTACGGTCCAATTCATGGTTGTTTTATTTCAAAGTTAATTAAGTGTATGATTTATGCTTCGAATAAAGCAATTAAGTAGTAAGCTATTACGTGTGTGATTAGAAATGTCTCAACTGATCTGTCTTGTATTTGCTTGTGCATCTGGAAACAGCGAAGCCTCATGCCAAAAATGACTTTATCTAAAGTACCAAACACAGTTATTGATAAGAAATGTTTTGCTTAGACGAGTGCTGTTGCTTAGCTTGAAGTAAAGTAATGCTGTGGCACTTGCCAGACACTGACCTACCCCAGTTTTATAGTTTCAGTGTGGTTTTACATTTTCAATATTGTCCTCTGAAAGCAAAACAAAATGTGAAACGGCGTCTTTGTACTACAGATTAAAATAATCTCCTTTTTTTACATTGCAAAATACTTGTGATTCGTTTTCTTGTTAACTGAAATCAATGAAACACAGAAAGCTGATGAACAGACTGTAACCTGGCAAATGTTGGACAAGGTTTATCCAAACATGTGCTCATATCCATAACTGGCCATGGCTCCAGTCCTGCTGCTGGCCTCTCCAGAGAGCCAGGTGCCTGTTCCCATCTGTGTCAAACCTCAGCTTTCTAGCAGCGTTCTCTCTCTGCAGCTCAGTTAACAAACTGAGAACATGCAGTCAGCCCAAACTTCCTAAAATGGTCTGGTTGGGAATATCTTAAAATGTTTATCTATTTCCTCTTCATATCAAAATCCCATCGAGCTCGATAGAGTATGTGTGAACCATCATCATTTATGTACCTGCGTTACAGTAAATGAAGCATGAGCGCTCAGAAATAATCTGAATTCCTGAATGCACTTTAATGAATAATTAAAATGTATTCATCATTTGTTCATTGTTTGTTTCTAAATGAGAAATTTCTGTCAGACTAAAACTATTGCTGTATATTTTCTCCGCCTGACTAGAACAACATTGACAGTTTACAGATGATCTGTCCCCGCCTAAATTATGGTTGCACCAGGAGCTGAACACGCTGCAAATACAGAACAAACATGCACACAGAGAAATCACACGCAAATCAAGACAACATCTTTGCCAAGTGAGAAAAAAAATGAGCTGCAAATACAGAAAACACGTCAAATACAAATCTGCAATACTATATGAATTGTGTCATTAGAATGTTAAAACAATTAGAAAACTGTGTGCATAAGACAGGCGTTTACATACTTTTTCGACAGATTGTCAACTTCAGTATCTTCATGAGTCACCATGTCAGCAACGAGCATGTCTTGCAGCTAATTTCATTATTGTTGTAAATGCTGCATCTGTTTTTTTTTATTAATTTTGCCCATTTGCATGTGTTTTCTCAAGATGCACTGTGTCTCTGGGCCACTGTTCTAAATAACATTCAACCAATCCAGAAAATGAAATCTTTAAACTTTGCGTGTTTATAAAAAATAACCCTAAATATCTCTTTAGTACTGTTGTAGGTCCGTGTTTTGTGCCACACATAGATGTGCACAGTAAATCTAAGTGTTGTGAATGGCAAGTTGCTGCTCTGTGATGAGAGTCAAAGCACAGAGCAGGTTCATTGATACTAATGCTCTTCCTTTCAGTGTTTTGTTTCAGCCCAGGCTTTGGGACAGAAAGACGCTTTCACATCTAAACATGAATGGGACTTAACGGGGGGATATGATACTGTTGTCAAGTAAATAAACGCTGTCCTGTTGAACAGAGGCAGCTGCATCACCCTCATATACACCATGTCTACCATTTGAATGCAAACACACATGACGGGATATTGGCTAAAAGAGCCGATGGTTTGCTGTGTTGCTGTCCTTGACATACTTACTGTGGGACTCACCAGTATGTATCCCACCCTGTCTCCCTCCCTCGGGTAGTGGGTCAAGTTCTGCGTGCATTCTCAAAAAGGGTTTGGCTGGTACTTGTGTGCCAACTGCATTCGGATGATCCCAGGCAGAGATTCAACTGTAGTCCGTTACTGGATAGATCGAGACGTATCAATGCTCTGACCTGCTTTGCACACAAACACTCATACTGACCATGTTGCTCTGGTGTTGTTTCTTTTCCAGAGAATGTGGAAGCTCTGGCAAACGTAAATCAGGTAAGAACATCTTTTTTTTACTTGAGTCAGTAGAGCGTTTGATACAGTTATTCTGCAATCAATCCATTTTTTGTGTGTCATTATTGTAATTACTGCTTTTTTTTAAATAGAGAACTTACTTAGATGCTGCTTACTTAAGTGACTTTGAGGTCTCTTCATGTAGAAATTGTACAGTTTCCATCAGTTTTCAAACAGCTGCACTAAACTACTTGAACTTTAAAGGGGAACTCCACCAATTTAACTTGAAGATACTTTACAAGTACCGGAAAGCATGTCAGAAAGATGTGGGAGTGGAGACTTTGAAAAGGAAAAAAATCTGGGAGCATTCTGGCAGTGGTCGAGTTGCATTGTGGGTACTGTAGGCCCCAGGTTTTGATGAGTAGGAAGAATGTTTGGAATCGAGCTGCAATGATAGTCTAGTAATCTGTTAATTAACCAGTCATTCATATTGATTAATGTTTTGAGATATTTTTAAAGCAAAAATGCCAAACATTCTCTGCTTTCAGCTTCTCAAATGAGCTAATTTGCTACTTTTCATTGTCACATATGATAGTAGATAGTAGAGTAAATCGAATATATCTGGGTTTAGGACTGTTTTTTTCACAGATTTAACAATTAATTGAAAATATGTTCTGCAGAT